>JAQZBX010010485.1:0-44249 GCA_029593785.1 Cabassous unicinctus | reverse complement strand
CCTCTCTTGTCTTTTTCTTTCAGGTTCTAAGGCTTCCTTTAATATTTCCTGCAAAGGTGGATTCTTTTTTGCAAACTCTCTTAGTTTCTGTTTGTTTGTGAATACTTTATACTCACCTTCATATTTGAAGGACAGTTTTGCCGGATAAAGAATTCTCGGCTGGCAGTTTTTCTCTTTCAGTTTCCTAATTGTATCATACTACTGTCTTCTCGCCTCCGTGGTTTCTGAAGAGAAATCTGCACTAAGTCTTACTGGACGTCCCTTGTACGTGATTGTTTGCTTCTCTCTTCCAACAGCATTAGTAACATAATAGTCCCTGCTCTCCACAGGCGGTGGTACAGTGGAAGCTATCTTATATGATGGAAAATTCTCATCTAGGCCCCAGGGATAAAATTCAACATAAGGAAAATCCTCCCTGGGTTTTGATGGATTATCTAAGGAATGGTAAAGATATTCCTTTGGTTGACTTGGGGTATATTGCTGGCCTTCATAGTGCCTAACAGGGTCTCTTTTATTTTTTTAAAAAGATTTATTTATTTATTTATTTATCCCCCCCTTGCTGCCTGTGCTTGCTGTGTCCATTTGCTGTGTGTTTTCTCTGTGTCTGCTTATCTCCCCCCTGCTGTGAGTTCTTGCTGCATCAGCCCACCGCACCTCGCGGGCTGGCCTGCCCTCACAAGGAGGCCCCGGGAAGCGAACCCAGGGCCTCCCATATGGTAAACAGGAGCTCTATCGATTGAGCCACACCAGCTTCCCATAACAGGGTCTCTTTTAAAGCTGGATTCCTCCTCACCCCATCTACTTTGTCCTGGGAAAGTTTCATCTCCAGTTGGATCAATTGGGTCCTCTTCAGTAAAAGGGACTGTCTCTTTTCGATCTGGAGTATTCATGGGGTACAATGGATGTTCTGGTTGTCCTATAGTATTGGGAGAATCATCTCTCCTATCCCATGTATTGCCTCTAAGGTATGGGGAGTTTTCCCTGGGATCATAGAGATTATATTCAGGGTAGAAAACACTTCCTCTAGAACCATGGGAAGGTTGGGGTAAGTGTCCTTCCTGCCTCCCAGGAGGTAAGTGTTCTTCCTGTCTTGCAGGATCTTTCTCAAAATTTGGAGAGATTTCTTGGTAGTTCCACATGTTTCTTCCAGCAGGAAAATGTTCTCTTGCAGGGGAAGGCAATTCCTCTGGGTACACAGGATGAAATGTACTGTGCTTTAATTCTGGCCGACTAGTTTCTGATTCATATAGGATTCTTCTTGGTTCTAAAACAAACCTTTTGGGCAAATGCAAGTTTTGAGTTTGTCCATCAGAATTTGGGACTCTTTCGGAATCTCCTCTTGGGTAATAGTTTTCCTGTTGATCAACAGAATTAAAACTTGGGGCTAGCCTGTTGCCCTCAGAGTGAGGCAGTTTGTAGTTTGATTTATTAACTCTATAATCTTGAAAGTTTCTCCAAGGGCCAACTGGATCCCTTGTAGGAGCGACTATTCTTCCTTTTTGACTTACTGGAGACTCCCTTGGATTTTGGAATTTTTCATTGTGGCCAACAGTGCCACGTTTGGGACCTTGTAAGGCAAAATTGGTTCCCACAGGGTATTTATTTAGCCCCTGAGCCTTTCTTCTGAAATTTGCTGGATTTCCTGGATGTTTTGGAGAATTGTCTCGTGAAGTAGAAGGGTAAACTTTGCCATAAGCTGGATTTCCTGGGTGAACTGCTTGTTTGCTTTCCAGAGCAAAGGAGTTCCACCGAGGACCCCTTTGAACTTGTTGATTTCAGTAATAAGGTCCATTCTGTCTGTGTCCCATGGCGGTGCCAGAGGGATGCCATTGTCTTCTTGCAAGAAAACCTTGGATGTTAGGATATGGATAATTTTCATGAATATTTGGCTGACTTGGTCCCCAAGGGATTTGACTCCTTGGCATTTCCTAGCCTGAAACATTAATTGCAGGGGATGGGTTGGCCCCGTTTTGAGCTGTAAGATTGTTCCCAGGGTTTGGAGCATGGGCACTGTTTCCTATTGGGCTAGTGTCATTTCCACCCTGACTGCCTCCAGGACTGGGTTTATTTGGTTGGGTAGAATTAGTTGCATGAACTGTTGAATTAGCGGTGGGCTCTGCTGCTGGGCTCTCTGCTTTAGGGAGATCTTTTTCTTTGGGTTTTTCAAAATCTTGTTCAAACATCTCTTCTGAATAACGAGGGCGACCCGCAATTCCATGATATCCAAAATATCCGAAGTAAGGATTCTGTCAGAAAGAAGATGGAAATTGATAATTACTCTGTTTCCTACTATGATGTTTGAAATTTTTTAAAGTGAAAGGGAAATCCCATCAGCCACAGGCTTTTCTTAATACCATTGGCTATGCTTTTTTTTTAAATTGAAATTTAATTTCTCCCTGGTTTCCATGACCCTTCTGGTTCTCTTTCTGACCACTTCTTCTTAGACTTTTTTTCCTAAGCCTGGCTCCTAAGTTTGAGTTTTGTAAGGGTTCCATCCTCAATCCTCCTCATTCTTCTGTTCTCATTTTACACAACTGCTTTTAGAAATCTATTGCATGCCCATGCCTTCAATACGGGTACATGTCTTAACTTCCAGTGCCATAATTCTGGCGCAGGACACTTTCTCCTGGGGTTGAAGTAGCAAAACGGCTCCACTGAAGATCTCACAAATACCTCCAACTGAGTGCACCCAGAAGAACTAGGCTCATCTCTCCCCAAACTTCCTTTTCTAATATTCTGTATCTAAGCAGCATTCAACACTATCTACCCAGTTTCCCAAGTTTCTGATCTCTCTTTTACTTTCCCCAGACAATTAACAGCCAAGTCCTACAAAATCTAAACTTTCATCTTTGTCCCTTCCTCCTTTATCCCTAGTACTCCTAAACTATTGTAATAGTTTTCTTACCAGTTGCTCTGTGCATAGTCTTACTTTTCTCTAATCTTGCCTCCACATAGCCACACGAATAGTGAGGTTGGGAGTAAGGAGAGCAGGAATTCTGTCACTTTCCTCTTAAATAGAATTTAAAGTTGCCCTTACCTTACAGGATAAACTTTAAACCCCTTAGCATAACATACAAAATAGTACAGCATGGTGCTAAAGAGTGGGGCTCTAGACAGACCAGGATTAAAGTTTCTGTCCACCAGAATTAGTAGATGAATCTGAGCTAACCCCAATTTATTCATTTGTAAAATGGAAATAATAATAAAATAATATCTACTTCATAAGTTGTCATGCAAGTCAATGGTCAAATGAGGTAATGTGTAAAGGGCTTAGCTTAGTACCTGGTACTTATTAAGTGCCCAATAAGTGTTATATATTACATCATCATCATAATTTTAATAATCATCTGTCCATGACCATTACATCCAGCCTTATTTCCTTCCCTTTGTATTTTATGAAGTTGTAAATCACAATTAATTTTAGTTCTTTGAGTGCTCTATTCTCTTTGTATTTCAGTGCCTTTGCACATGGCTTCTTCATTCTGAACCTTCCCTCTACCTATACATTTATCCCTCCTGGCAAATTTGACTCATCTTTCAGGACTCAGCTTGAACTCTTCTTTCTCTGTGAAGCTGTCCTGATTTCTGCAGGTAGAATTAGGCTCTACTCCTTGGTGTCCATAACAGTACAGACTTCTATTATAACAGGTATCTTACAGAATTTTAATGGCCTATTTTCCTGGGATTTTCCACTTAATTGTGAAGATTTTGAGTGAGAGCATTATACTTCTCATCCCTGTTTTCCTAGCGCCTCTCATGGTGGGAAATAGTGAATAAAAATTTTTTTTTAATGAATGATTTAATCATCATGAACTCAGCCAGTATGTTTGCTAGATATTTGTGTGGCATTTAGGTCATTTAGTTTTCCAAAACAAATAAAAAGTGTTTTATCCCCATTTGTAGATGGAGATGGTTAGACAGGTGAGGTGATGGCATTAACATCCTGCAGACAATTGGGCAGTGTCCCCAGAGGTAGAATGTGACTTTCCAATGCCCATATAAACCCCTGGGTCATTCTGCTTCACTTTTTTGTGATTTGTTTGTGAAAATTTTAATTGCCAGTTTCTAAGTTAAATACAAGTATTTTACTCATTTTTGTTTGGAATTGTATCCCAATGATGTTTTTAAAAGCATCTGATGTCATTACTGACATAGTACTTAACAACATCAGTATTTTAAGAACAATACCCCCAGAGCTATTGGGTTTCCTAATTCCAGTGAGGATATGTCACATATTTAGAGAAAAAGAAGAAGTAGGTTCCAGGAGTGGGGTGCTGGGCCACAATCATAAAATGACTTTTTTGATGACACAATGCTAAGATATTTTAACAGTGTATCACTTTGTAGTACAGGCATTTGGCTCTTCTCTTAGTGTGATGTAATAAGCCACCAGAGAGGGAGTCAGAAGACTCAGATTCTGGGTCCAGTTTAATCACTAACTCAGCAGGCAAAATTGCCTAGTAATTTATCTTCTTTGGACTTCAATTTACAATGAGGGACTTAGATGATCACTAAATTCCCTTCCAGAGTAACATTCTAAGATGCTCTTACTTCCTTCTCTATTTACTAATTGCTTCATCACTAGGGTCCAGCATCAACCTGGAGCAAAGCTTAATAACTTTCTTTGAGAAAGAGATCTCTATACATGTAGAATGAAATGTCTATACAAGTAGAGGAGAAATAATATACCACAGTTATTTTCTTTTAGGTTCCTGGCTTGATTTTTTTCACAGTCTCTTTTTTTTTAACTTTTTAAATTTGGGGTGCTTGAGGTACAGTTTCACATGTCTAGATGAAGATCATAAAAGCAGAGACTTTAGGATTGAAATTACTAATGGGAGAATGCAGTTTTACTTGTACTTACCCCTCCTTCTTCATTGCTAATTGGTGGGCGTTCATAACCTGGTGGTATCCTCTGAAAGGCAAAAAACACAATGAACACAAGAGAAAGCCACTTTCTATGCTTGTAAGACTCAAGGTGCCTTAAAATAAGCAGAATCTGAGATTAGGAGAGAGTAATGTTAGCTTTTAGCTTCTGAGTCATTAGCTCCTACAATCTAGCTATTAATAGCTGAAACATAATCCATCAAATACACAGGCTTCAGCTGAATCTTCCAACACACACACACACACACACACACACACACACACACACACACAAGAGAGCAAGCATACACAGATATATCTGAGTGCTATTGGAATCCAAACATCTCTATTAGAGCTTCTAATATGGAGATTAAATAATGAAGCTATTTTTAAACTGCTTACTTCACAGTTTTGTCACTTTAGGGTGAAAAACTGACAATCCTTCCTGGATTATTGCTATAATATTTTTATTTGACCGAGGTTAATTTTCCTAATCAAACTTGGAGACTGAGTTTCTGCTCTGGGATTGCTACATAGTGGGAGGGCTTAGAAGGACAGCTCCAGCTTCAACAGATGATCAAGGAGTTCTATGGAGATGAGATTTAATAGCTACTTCAACATGAGAATCATGTTCACCTTCTTTTAAAAACTTCCTGGTATTACCTTAGTAATAGGCCAGTAAAAGGAAGTCATTCTTTCAAGGAAAAAAGAAATTAAGGAACTCTTATTCTTTGAAATGAATTGTTCCTTGTTGACAAGAAGGCTTCTTGGTTGTAGAGTTATAGACAAGAAAAAAAATTAACACAGCTATATGAATCATCTTCAAATATTTGTTTTTATTAGTTTAGCAGAAATTGGACTTTAATATTTCTTTAATTCATATATTTATTTTACTATTCATAGTTTGAATGCCTGATACAATCTCAATATTAATTTTGATTTTAGTGATTTTAAGCTGAGGAGTCTGCAAATATTATTTTGCAAGATTCTTTAAAATAATCTACCTGTACTAGAAATAAAAAGGATATGATGGAAAGATCTTAGTGTAATCATAATTTTCCTTATGATTTTCAAACTCTATTTCGTGTCAATTTCCCTGCTACACTAAATGAGGATAATCTTTGTATTTTCTAATCTCTGAGGGAAGTAAGGAATAGTAATGAGGTATTATGCACAATCCTTTAAAATTAATTAATTAAGTAAATATGTTAGTAGTAGTTATTTGGTGATTTAGGTTGTGTTCATGTCACCAATCTGTCTGAGTGAAAAATTCATTTTAAAAGTTCTTTATTTTTTTTCCTACATTATTACTGATGTGATGGTTTTGTTTCTTCCTCTGCTGATAGGGATATGATATTCCATTAGACTGTACAAACTCCTATTGGTTTAAGATATAATGTGCAAATATAATTTTTCTGTTCTAGTGAAAATTTAAAAAACTCACCTGTAGCATTTGCCATGGTGGTTGTTGATAGGGAAATAACCCATTGGCAAATGGTGGGAATGCCTAGAGAGAAAGAAAAATTAGAGGGATATGGAAGAGAGAAGAATAAATGAAAAATGGAACAAACCAACTAAACACAACTATTTGAAACTTGGGAGTCTTCATTTCTCTTCCCACTAAACTATGTTTTTTGTTGCTGCTGTTTTTTTTTTAATGGCAGAGGTAATAAAAACTGTTAGTATTATTGAACTCATGTTCTTGGGACTGCACTGAGCATTTTATATTGGTGAACTCATTTAATCCTCACATAACTCTACAAGATTGTGGTATTATTATCCCCATTTTCCTAAGAAACATCTTCAGAGTAGTTGAGCCACTTGTCCAACGTCTCAAAGCTGGTAAATGATTGAAGGCAGGATTCAAATCCAGGAGTGTGTTTTTATTCATTTTGTATTCCCTACATCTATAATAATGTCTGATAGTAAATTTTAACTGACTGAAAGCCAGTGTCCTAGAAGCTCCACACTGGACGGGATCTTGGGAAATCATTTGTGCATCCCCTTGCCTTATGTTAGGACTGTGCTTATGTCATCCTAAAGTATATTCCAGTGTTACTCTTCAGGGTAAGGTCATCAAAACATGTATCTGAAAAGGACTTAGAGGCAAGTTAGCTTATTCATGGGGAAACAAGTGAAAGATGAAGTGACTTGTTCTAGGTCATATAACTAATAAGGCCATCTTTGTTCTCTGACTCAAATTAGTGCTCATGTTACTATACCATGTTGCCTCAGTATTTTAAAGAAGCTTCTTTAGGGCAATAGTATTTGGGTAATTTTGAATCAAATGGAGGCTGCATTGACTCACCAGGCAGTTTTGGACAGGTAGCATTGGAGGAGGTGTGTATGTAAGGGTGGCATGGCCCTCCACATCTTTCTATGGTGCCATTTATCACTCTGATTTGGAGCGTTGCTGGGCAAGCCTCACCTGAGGTGGTGAAGGTTCCTCTTGGGGCTGAGTTGGGGCACGTTGTGGCTGCTTTAAAGGATGCTTTGGTGGTGGCTTTTTTGGCTGAGGCTGGTTGGGTTTCTGAATCTCTTGGACTTGATCAGTTTTGCTGTGGTGTTTGGGTGCTGAGGGAGATGAGGGTTTCTGTGGGTGCCATGTACTGGGTGGAGGCTAAGGCCACATGGGCATCTGGTACTGTGGGAAGAGCTGAGGGAGCTGCATGCCATTTCCGTACATTCCCAGTTGTCCCATCTGAAAGGGCAATAAATAGCAGAGAAATCACATTAGGGCTGAGGTTCAGGCTCTTCCCACCTCCTAAAGTCTGCCGCCAAAACTCAGCCAAGGCTCTTGAAAATCCTAGGAACTTGAGCCAACAATGGAAACTTGAAGATCTCTAGTTAGAATATTTTTTAAGTGCCATTGTACAGAAATGAATTTCAATTTCAGTCCTCTAGAAAACCAACCAACAAAATTAACCAAGAGAATCAGATGAGAAACTTCAGTTTAAGAATTTGATAGATGATTTTCTAAATCCTGAACCCTTCCTTGGGTAAGAAGTGCACAGGTCAGGTTACAGAAGGAATTGGTGCCAAATTCAATACCACATGATTGTTATAAGTCTGAGAAAGAAGGAGAAAAAAGCAAAAAAGAAAATAAAGGAAGTGAGAGTGTTTAAAAAAAAAAAAGAGGAAGAATAAAAATTCTGCCATTCTGCCTGTATAAATGCTCTTACATGGTGCCTGTCCTTTTTGGGTATAGAGGATCTTTGATATTCAGTTTGCATTATCAGAGTCTTCACAATTACAAGCTTGGACAGGGAAGTGAAAGTAGTTATAATCTGAACATGCTAATTTATGAACTGACCTCTTATGAAATCTGTCCCCATTCAAACCTTCCTTCCCTGGTTTAACACCAGTCTATATAGCCAGGCTTCATTCATTGTCTCTTGTTATCTATTCCATGATGTGCACACAATACAGTGCAAATGTAATGGATATGACTGGAAGGTGAAATTGCAAATCCTGCATTAATATGCAGGATCATATGATAATTAAGTAGGTGGAAATCTCAAATGACAGGCAAACTCACTTAAACCAAGAATGAAGATTTGGAGAATTGGACTAGTCAATAATTGAAGAAGAGAAAATGGACAATGATGTTGATTTCAGGTGAGGAGCTTTAAAAAAGAATGACTTGAATGAAAAATATTGAGAAGAAATTGATCACCCCTCCCCTAAATAGCCATCCTTTTGATCATGCCACAAAAGTCAAAAGTGACATATAGTATTAAAATGCTATCATACAATTTTGCCAGAAAAATTATACCAAAAGTATTCAACTGATATTGGTTCAATATTAATTTGTTCATAGTGACAAGTATAATTTACAATTGTTTAATAAAATAAAAACATTTCATAATTTTAGTGTTATCTTTTAAGATAATCCAAATAAATTTTACCCACAGTATTAACTATGTTATTTTTGTTCTCATTATTTGGGAATATAATTTGTGTGATCTTTCCCCAGGATCAATTTTCTTTGGCTATGAAGAACGCTTGTAATTACTAAGCGATTTAGATTTAGTGAAAAAAAAAGAATAGTTATGAACAAGGAGAAAATTTGGTCTAAGGGGACAGGTGAAATGACCTTTTCCCCTTAGAACTCTTATAGAAATAAAATTGTAACTGAAACATGTGGCTAGCCATTGGTGTCTCTATTGGTTAAGATAAACTTTTATAATATAACTATCTGGATATAAACAAGAGATAATCAGAAATAATGTAAAGAGGAACTTGCATGTGGGGAGTTCATAAAGTTGAATTGACCATACCGCATCATCTGTAACCAGAGGAATTCATTAATGTGGCATAAAATGAAAATGTTTTATTCAATCAACAAATCATAAGAAATAAGTTGAATAAGTTGAATTTCTGAGTTCAAGTCATAATGTTTTTTTTTCTAGTTATATAGTTATGCATTAATTTAAAATAAGAATGCAATTTTAAAAACTTCCTAAGACACTTTAATTTTAAGTCAGAATTTTATTTTGAGAAGACTAAATATAGAATATGAGAAATAAAAATCTGGGCTCCTTTGACGTTTTTGAATGTTCCACTTCAGTCTTTTTTGAGTTCTGGATTTGAGAATATGATAATTCTATGAAAAGATGATTCTTTTTTCTGCTGTGTATTGAAATTGGCTAATGATCCTGGGTATGGGTCATGTAAAAGTTATTTATATGCAAAAGTGTCAACCTATATGCACAATCCTTGGTGCAAATGACTACCTTTATTAGCTAGCAAACTTGGCAAAGAAGTTAACTAGTCTTTAACACAAATCCACATTTACCTTTAAAAGGACTATTGAAGCAAACAGGCAGGATGATGATAAGGGAGTTACTACTTGGCCTTGATTTGAGAGTTTGTTTTCAACTCTCTCTCCCTCTCCCTTTTTTTATAAGAAATTTTAATAAATCAGGAAGTTTTCTGATATTCTTTCTCTCTCTTTTTATAAATTATGAACTTGCAGGATAGGGCTCTGAAATGCATCCCCTCCCCTGAATCCTCCTTGTACTTAGAAGATACACTGTCAGAAGAGAATGAGAAGTCATACCTCCTCACTTTTACTGCTGAATCCAGGCATTCGGGGCAGTGTGGCATTTGCATCTGGAAGTGAGAGAATGTTAGAGACAATTGCACAGTATTAGTTAAAATAAGACCAATTGTCCCCAAGCTATGCAATGATAGAACCTAAAGAAAATGCCTAAAATTGTTTAATACTAACTGGCATAGCAATGGAATTACCAAGCAGACCTAGAAAGACCAGAAGAGTCTTCATTTTCCTCTTTGGTACCTGGAATAAAAGCTGAATTTTATTTCTGGACTGTGAAATAGTTATGCTTAGAGCACTGCACTTATCTAGGCACTAGCCTATTTGTCTATAGGGACCTCTGCTGCCATTTTTATTTTATGTCAAAACACTACTTGATAATTATTACCTGGCATGTTCCTAGCTGCCCAAAGAGTCAGATTAAAAAGAAAATCTGGGAAGCCGATGTGGTTCAACCAGTTGGGTGCTTGCTTACCATATGGGAGGTCCCAGGTTCGGGTCCTGGTGCCTCCTGGAGAAGGCGAGCGAACAATGAGCAGACAGACAAGAGAAACATCTGGGGGAGGGGGATATTTAAAAAAGTGAATAAAAAAATAAATCTTAAAAAAAAAATATATGTATATATTTATATATAAAGAAAAAGGAGAGAGCACAGTATCGTTGATACTTGCAAAGATGGTTTCTAGCACTAGAATGCTGAAATTAGAAATAAGGAGGTTAAGCAAATAATAGGAATATTGATAGTTTTGAGTTTCTAGTTGCTAGACTAATTTAGAAAGGCGTAGTAAAGCTCAACTATGTTCATTGTAAAGAATAATCTCAGTTACAATGAGGGCACATGCCAAAATCAGGATTTGGTGCTAATTTCTTAGATGTTGTAGACAACATTTCATTATATACAGGTTAGTTAAATATACTGAAATATTCCTGAATGCTATCATCTTCTTCTTTCCTTTTTTGTTGTTATTATTATTGCTGTTGTTATTTTATCTTTAAAAATCACTTCTGCTCTAGGGATAGTCAAGGAAATAGGAGAAAATAGGCAGAAATGTAAATTTATCTCTTTGTTAGATACTTTGATTAAACATATGGAGGAAAGAGTTTGAAACAATAGACTTGTAGATGAAGTTTGGAGATTGTTTTTATGATTTCATTTATTTCACTCTAGTTAATTACAAAAGTCTTATCTTTACATATTTGAACAGAGTTTACTCTGAAACTAGTAAACTAGGATAATTCCTTAAGAAAAATTTCTTTCTATTTGCATATACAATAGTGGAAAATAAAGATTTTGATCAGAATGATTCATTTTTATGGTATATCAGATACAACCTAATTCTTAGCACAGTAACTAGCATATAGATACCCAATAGCTGTTCATTCCTTTTGTTCCTTTTTCCTTTTTCTGGGCATGAAATATACCTAGTAGTGATATGAGCCAATGCTCACCCTTCTGCTTGTTTCCCAGAAGAGGACCTTTAACATTTTATAATTTACTTTTACCTAAATTATTTTCTGAATAATGTAAGGGAGAGTGTAATTAAACAAAGGAATCAGTAATATATAGTTGCATTTCCTGCTAATTAAAGCTTTTCAGAATCATAACTTTCCATAGAACTAAAAACAACAACTGAAACATGTGTTTAGTACAGGCTCCAACAACACAAGGAAGCTAATGAAGAGAAGACAGCTAAAAGCCTTTCCTCTCTAACTCTACTTTCCAAGATTGTGGTCCGAGACTTTTGGGAAGTTTTGTATATTTAATTTCTCTCTCGCTTAATCTCCATTGCATCTATATAGTAGCTGTAACCATGATTCTTGATAATGTTACTATTATAGTACACAAGTGTGCAGAAAGATGTGGCCTTTTATTTTGCAAATAAAAAATGCCAATTATTTTTCTCTTTTTTAAAATTGATATATTATATTGGATGATTTTTAAGATCCCTTCCATCTCTAAAAATCCATGATTGGATGAAAGTCTATGACTAATAATTTTTTGGATTGAAAATAGCACCCAAAATGATTACTTATTGAGTACAATGATTGTGTAAGTTCTTATTTCTTCCATTCCATCTGTGAACTCGGTTGCTCATTGGTTTTTCTGGCACATTTAAATAGTGTTTTTTCCTCTTGAGTCTGACGATATCTAGTCCGATATGAGAATACTCACCAAGTTATCTAGTTTAGGAAAAGAGGCTCCATGTCTGCAATGAAGCAGCAGCATTTTTTTTTTGCCAGAATCTTCATAAGCCTTTAAGAAAAATAAAGATTTAGAATGAGTAGAAACTCAAATATAGATATGAAACTAATAAATGAAACGAATAACAAAGCTTCAGCTAAAAGGCGGCATGTCTGTCATGCTAATTATTTAATTCCATCCTACTCTTAGTAGAGAGCCCCTGAAATCAAGCATAATATTCTATTGTTTTAAGAGTTGGGTGAAACCTAAACCATGGAGAAATTGACATAGCAGGTGCCATATTTTGAAATACATCTAAGCAATGTTAACAAAACTTGACTCCTCTGTGGGGAAAAGCACAAAATCACGGTATTAAATGAGGTCTAAATAGATTGGAAGGAAACTTATAAGAAAAACAAATACATGAATAAACCAGAGTTCAAAGCTTTATCAGAAGATTAGCCTGCAAACAATTATACACAATATCAAGGAATGCAACAAGGAAATCAGCCAACATCTATGAATTAAGTTCATCATTTGGAACTATAAAATTTGTGTTGATAATCTCTAATACTCACCCAATGCCAGGTAGAATGCCAGTTAGAAGTGTTTCTTCTAAGTACAAGGAGGATTCAGGGGGGATGCATTTCAGAGCCCTATCCTGCAAGTTCATAATTTATAAAAAGAGAGGGAAAGAATATCAGAAAACTTCCTGATTTATTAAAATTTCTTGTAAAAAAAAGGGAGAGGGAGAGAGAGTTGAAAATAAACTCTCAAGTCAAGGCCAAGTAGTAACTCCCTTATCATCATCCTGCCTGTTTGCTTCAATAGTCCTTTTAAAGGTAAATGTGGATTTGTGTTAAAGTCGAGCACCTCATTTCTTACCAGACATCATCTAATCACTTTTTCCAGAAATCCTAGCATCTACACTGACACTCCTACATTGAAATGATGCATACACTTTGAGCCCCTCTTTCTAAACACAGCTATATATGCTTTATAGCTCTCTGTTTTTGGCTTTTGTGTTGTGTGGGTTTCCCTTTCCATCAGTCACTATTCACATTTATCGATCCATTCATAGGAATAAGCCCAACCTCAAGATAGCAGACCAATGTGTCCTTGGATTACAAGGTGCTGTCAACTATTTGTTCAGAATGTGTTCTAGGGATGGAATTACATACATCCGATATGTTGTCTTTTCCTTACAACTTTGAACAATATGTATTTAACACATGTGGAAATGTCAGGGTGATTAAGTAACAAACATGGGTTTAGGATATACAGACAGAGCCTGGGTTTTCACCGAGGACTGTCAGACTCCGTTTTCCATAGCCATAATATTTTCATTGCAGGGCTAGGCAAACACCAGCACAAGGAACACTGCTTGACTGGGGCCACCAGAACTAGTAAGTTAGAATCTCAGCCACAGGCAGTTTCTCTGTTTCTGGGCCTGGGACCACCTTGATTCTCCTGCTTTCCTCTGGAGATGAGATCATTCTGAGTCACCAGCAATTCAATATCTGTCTTATCTACAAAAAATGTCAGAATTCAACATAATTTAGTATTTATAAGATAAGTAGCAGCAGGAGATTGGGTTTTTAAACAAATTTACATTTTTACATTTTTATTTCAGAGTTTTTTTTTTTTAAGGTTTCCATCATACACTTTCTTTTATTGTAAAGTTTTCGAAAGACAGAAGAAAATTTAAAAGTATAGACTTCTAGTGTTTAAAGACTGGTTTCTAAATGAGTGGAAGTTTCCACTGTGAAGAAAGAAAAAAAGCTTCTCCAAATTATAGCATCTCAGAGTCAGAGGAGGCCGTAAAGCATTTAAAGGGATGTGTCTGTGCTTCCAGTTCCACAGACCTAAAACCTTGGCATGATCCTTCACTCCTGTCTTCTTCCATACCCAGGCAAATCCTGCAAGCTCTACCTTCAAGATAGATCTGGAATCAGGCCACTTTGCACCGCCTCCATCTACTGGGTCCAAGCCACCTTCATAATCTTACCTCCTGCCAGGAGTTCTCTAGAGAAACAAGACCAATGTGTGTGTGTGTGTGTGTGTGTGTGTGTGTGTGTAAGGAGGTTTATTATCAGGAATTGGCTCATGCTATTGTGGGGACTGGCAAGTTCAAATTTGTAAGACAGCTAGAGGCTGGAAATTCCAGTGATGGGGATGTTGAATTCTTTTTTTTTTTCTCTGAGGTACCAGGGCTGGAAATTGAAACTGGGACTTTGTATGTGAGAAGCTGGTGCTCAAACATTGAGCCACATTGGCTTCCCTGAGTTGGTTTTTTCAGTTGTTTGCTTGTTCTTTTGTTTTTGTTTTTTTGTTTTTGTTTGTTTTTTAGGAGGCACTGGGAACTGAACCTGGGACCTCCCACGTGGGAAGTAGGCGTTCAACGTCTTAAGCCATATCCGCTCTGATATTGAATTCTTGAGTCCGAATTCCTTAGGCTGGAAATTCAGGAAGGAGGAGTGGAGGGTGTAGCCTTGAGGTAGAATTCCTTCTGATTCTGGATCCCTTAGTTATTTGCATTTAAGATTACCAACTGATCAGATGAGGCCCACCCACAATACTGGGGAAAGTCAACTGCCTGTGGATGCTAATCCCATCTACAAAATACCTCACAGCAACAACTAGGCCAGTGTTTGGCCAAACAACTGGACACCACAACCTAGCCAAGTTGACACTTGAAATTAACCATCACACCTCCTTACTGGTCCTTTGCTTCTTTTCCTCTTTAGTTTATTCTCAATCAGCAATTAGAATGATATTTTAAAAGCCTAAGTCAGATCATGCCACTTCTTGGGTGGCTCCTCATCTCAGTCTGAGTTAAAGCAGTCCTTACGGTATCCACAAGGCCCTGCGTGATCTGATCCCACCTCTCTGATGTCCATCTCCTACCTCTGTCTCACCCTCCCTGCTCCAAGCATACTGGACTCCTTAATTATCTTTATTTTATTTAGATTTTAGTTTTTATGTTAAAATTTTTGTTGTGGTAACATATATACAATATAACATTTCCAATTTTAACCAGTTTCATGTATACAATTCAATGGTGTTAAGCACATTCACAATATTGTGCTACCATTTCCTTACTTTATCTTGATCTTATCAGGCATGTGTCTGCCTCAGGACCTTTGCGTTGGCTGTGCCCTTGGCCTGGAATACTCCCTGAGTCTACCTAACTCACTCCTTTGCCCTCTTCAGGTCTTCGTGCAAATGCTACCATCTTTGTGAGGTCT
Source organism: Cabassous unicinctus (assembly GCA_029593785.1). Lineage (NCBI taxonomy): Eukaryota > Metazoa > Chordata > Mammalia > Cingulata > Chlamyphoridae > Cabassous > Cabassous unicinctus. Next base: position 28,894 of record JAQZBX010010485.1, on the reverse strand, counting down.
TCCTGAAGTAAGATTGTAACCCCCATCAACCTCACTAAACCCCTTCCTTGCTCTATTTTTCTCCATTGCACTCATCACCAATTAATTCATTGAATATTTTACTAACTTAAATTGTTGTTTGTCTTTCTCCACTATAATGTAAGCTCCATCAAGGCAGGGGATTTTGTCTACTTTATTCATTACTGTGTTCCTAGCACCTAGACCATGGTAGGTGCTTAGTATTGTTGATGGGGAGGGTTCTTGTTCGATCGCAGGAAAGAATTCAAGGACCAAACTAGACAGCAAGACAGTTTATTGAACAGTGTTAAAGGAAGGAAAGGGGGAGCAAGAGGGTGGGGTTTATGCTGAGAAGCACATGGGTAGCCTCCAAGTGGAGAGCTACCTAGACGGGTTGTTAGCTAACCTCTTTTAAGTCCTTGGGCAAGGGGCTGTTACTAGATAAGGTTGAGCCATTGTTTGCATAGCCTTAGGCTTCTATCTTTTGCAAGCAGGTGTCTTTCCACCGAAATCTTATAACCTGTTTTTGGCTGCTGGTCTTCCGGCTGCTGGTCTATCAGCACAAGGGTCTCTGACGCTCCACCTGCCCCAGGTCTCTAAATATGTGATTTTCTCCATGCCCCAGGTTCCCTATTCTCCTACCTCAGTAACTAATTGTGGAATTAAATGAAATCATGTATCAACCCCTTTATTGTGAAAATAAGGGAACTAAGGCCCAGAGGGATTAATCAATTTGCTTAGGGTCCCACCACTGGTTAGGGTCAGAGTTGGCGGCATTAACTATCAATTTAGTGTCCATTTCACTTCATGAGATCTTGTTTCTGAGCAGTTCTAAGCAATTTCTGTCCTTGTTTGAGACTCAGTACAGCAAAGAATCATAAAGGGAAGAAACAGAAAGACAGAAAGAATGAGAGAGGGAGAGGGAGAGCAAGGGTGAGAGCGAGAGTGAGACATGCACTTATGCACACACACGCAAGCCAGGGAGTTAGAGAGGCCAGACAGGAAGAGAGGCACAGAGGTTAGAGACAGCCCTAACTGAATCACGCCTGTGATTTCCCCCTATTCAAGGACATCCTCCATGAGTCTGAGTTAATTTCCCCCAAGCCAGCACCATTTGTGAGTCCCCAGGAACTACACAACAAAATGTAAACTTCTTAACTTGACATTCAAGGCCTGCCACCATTTACCTGCTATTTTTCCCAATGTAATAGTAACATCCTATAATTTCCCCTGACATCTAACAATCTTGCCACATTATTCTATTCTACTTGCTGCCCCAATTCTCCAGATCTTTCCATATGTTTGTCCCTCTTCATGTACTTTTTATTTGCTCTAGTCTTCCTTCTTTACCTTTTCTACCTCCATATTTTTTAAGTGCCAGCTCAAAAACCCTCTCCTCTGTGAAGCTTTTTTTGTTCTCTGCATGTCCACAGCCTTTGAGTCCTTGTCTCGGTGGTGGCACTTGTCACAGCACTGAGTTTCCTATTCATCTTGCTTCATTATGTCTCTGGTGGCTAGCATGGGGCCCGAGCCTAGTAGCTACTCAAAATGAGTTTAAGATCTATCACAAGAGGCAATTTGGTTCTTATGAAGGTGATTATGGGCCATCTGAAGTAGGGGTCCATGTCACTGGCTATACAAAGTAAAGTTAGGCTATTGCTTCCTTAATGCCCTCTCTTGTGACAACAATTAGCAAGCTCTAGATCAGAGCCTCATTAGACCAAAGTGTGCTTTGGAGGTTTTCATCAGCTTTGTTTCCTTTCTCTCTGTCTTTGAAAATGATATATTTAAATTTATTAATTTATTATTTATTTATTTATTTATTTATTGAGCACACACTCTGTGTCAGGTACTATTCTGGATTCTGGGGTCACCAAGGTAAACAAGACAAACACTGTCCCTGTCATCATTGTGTTTATGATTTAGCACGGGAGGCAAATCTTAAGAAACATTACACAAATAACTTAAAATTGTAATGACAGGTGATATTTTACATCAGTAGCTCTAGAAAGCACAATAATACCTGGTATTTATTGAATGCTTAATATGTGCAAGTAACTGTTTTGAGTTCTATACACGTTTGATTTTGTTACCTCTCTTAACCCTGAGTGTTGGATTCTGTTCTTCTGTTTTGTTTTGTTGTCAGATAAGCTGTGGCACAGAAGGATTATGCAGTGGGGTCACAAGCTAGGAAGGGTATATTGCTAGATAATATTAGAGCAAGCAGGAATATTTCCAATGAGTATTAGAATATTTTCTAATGAAATCCAGGCCTGGGGTTGGTCAATTTACATGGTTTCCCCCAAATGTGTAACACCATGACCAGAAAGGTACTTCAGAGCTCTGCACAGAATGTCAGACTGGAAATTTTTTAGTCAGGGCGGCATGAGACCGACCTCTAATCATTGGTCCCATATTCCTTTCTGTGTAACCTTGTAACCTTGAGAAAATTATTTAGTTTATTTAGGATACATTTGTTTTTCTTTTTTAATGCGTATGTTTGACTAGATGTTCTCTACAAACCTTTCAGTTTTTAAATCATCACATGCAAATGTCACCTCCTCCGGGAGTGCTCCCTGATAACTTTAGCTCCCCTTTTCCTTCTCTCTTCCCCCATCCTGCTTTATTTTTCTTCATGGGGCTCATCATTCCCTGACATAATATCATAGATACCATGGTTATATATATATATATAGATAGATACCATGTTTTGTTTACTGTTTTTTTTCCCAATGCCTAGAAGAGTGCTTAGTGGATGGTGTTCCTTCAATGAATTTTTGTCGAATGAATGTGTTTTCCAGGAGACTGGGACAGATAGCAACCCACAGAACCAGCAAGAGATCTTTCACAAAAATAAGTGCTTCACACTAATGTTTCTGAAACTATGAAAAAGGAGACAAAAGCTATGTCTTTTAGAATTTGCTGTTAAAGGTAAAATTATATTTCATAAACTTGGCTTAAAAGTAATTGACTTGGCATTTTGGCTCAGTGAGTAGATCCTGAAAGAAAGCCTGAGAGAAAGAGAGTCTCTATCAGGATTTCTTCCAATTTTTTCCCCCAAGGTGAAGATGAATAAGAGTAGCTTCCCACCCATGGAAATACATCGTCTGTAGCTTGGGAATCTGTCTTCCTTTAGGTAGTGCAGACTTAGACAGTCACACTGAAATAATGTCCAAAGTGTGCTAGATATATAACTCCAGTGTTGACCGCTTTTAATGTTAGTTTTTCCAAAACACATCTTTAAATAGCACCCACACATTTCTAGCTTGTGAATAAATGAGAATGAAAATCCCCATCCACTCTGAAAAACCCACAGTCATTTCCTTTACTGTGCAAATCTGTAAGTCATTATCAAACTAGTTATTGAGTGCGTCTCTAGGTAGAAAGCTGCTGAATCCTGAGGAAAGATGAAAGTATAGGGAGGGAACCGAAGGAGTCAGCAAAAGGTATTATAACAAACAGCTTCATAATGATCGTTTCTCAAAGCTGGGAAGTTTTGCTTTTCATGTCTAGCTTCTTTGGTGTGTGGTTGCTGCTGCTTCTACTTTCCCCTCAATCTTTAATGTTTGTGGAAGAAAACATGTCTACACTTCTATTCTGTTTTCCCTCTTTGCAAAATTCAGCACAGTCTGTCTGTTGATGTCATTTGTATGTAGGAGTCAACGTTTTAGTGCAGAGTAATTTTGGATGGATGAGGAATACAGAACAAAATAAGTTTGAGGGTTATTTTCCCAAAGATAGTATATTCAAGTTCTAAAAAATTCAGACACTGAGTCTGGATCAGTTTGAGTATTTGCTTTGACTTGTACAATACCATACACCAGTAGATATATAAATGATTAGATTAAGGTTTCTTTTTTTTAATATACTTTTTTATTTTTAAAAGGAAGTTGGATTACATAAATGTTACACAAAAAATATAGGGAATTCCCATATGCCCCGCTCCCACATCAGCAACATCCTTCATTAGTGTGGTACATTTGTCACAATTGATGAACACATCTTGGAGCATTGCCATTAAGCGATGATTATAGTTTACATTGTAGTTTACACTCTCTTCTGCACAGTTTTGCAAGTTATTACATGATATACAATGGCCTGTATCTGTCATTGAAATATCATTCAGGATAATTCCCAAGTCCCCAAAAATGCCCCCAAATTACACATATTTTTCCCTCTCTCTCCCTCAGAACCTCCAGTGGTCACTGCCTCCACATCCATGATAAAAGTTCTCCCATTGCTAGGATCCCAAGAAGTCTACAGTAGAACAACTGTAAGTCTACACTAGTCCATTGTCCATTCCCCAATCCTGAGGCTTCTGTGATGGTGATGCCCACTCCACCTCTAATTGAGAGGGGGCTTAGGTCCCATGGGGCAGATAGATGGGACCTTCTTGCTTGCAGTTGCAAACTCTCTGTTCCTTGAGATGGTTGTTGTCAGTCATCTTCTCCTTATTAGTTGTCCTGGGTGAGTCCAATGAACTGGAGAGTTGGTGTTGCAAGTCTGTTGAGATTCAGGGCCCAATTTGCACATGGACAGTCCAAGGATTTAAGACTCTTGGATATACAACTATAAACTCTAGTACTAACTATAAGATCAAACAGAGGGGCAGCAGAGCCACGTGTAAGGAAAACACAACTGAGTCCAACTCTATCTCATTGGGGAGCACAATCTCCAAAGTAGGGCCCACTGGCAGGACACCAAATTGCCCTGCCTATAAGTGTCTGAATGTCTCCAGAACCCCCAGGAGACCCACTATTTGAGGTAATATTTACTTTGGCAGTCTATGAGTTCTTCCTGAGATGTGCATAAGCATAACCTCTGAAACGACCTCCTGATTCACTTTGAAGACTCTTAGCCATATAAACTCATTTTTTTAAACCCTTTCCCCCTTTTGGTCAAGGTCTTTTTCCAGTTGCATTGCTAGTTGGTGCTTGGTAGTAATCCCTTGATGCCAGGGAGGCTCATCCCCAGGAGTCATGTCCCATGCTGGGGGTAAGGTAATGCATTTATACGCTGAGTTTTGGCTAAGAGATAGCCCACATTTGAGCAACAAGGAGGCTCTCAGGAGGTAACACTTAGGCACCTAGATTAGGGTTTCTTAAACTAGGGTTTCTTAAACTTAGCTCCATTAATGTACTTCAGGAGGTTTAAGTGATCACTGAAATTGTAGACAGAATTTTGTGCATTCTTCCTATTTTCTTTTTTTTGGGGGGGGTCGGAGGGGAAGATGATGCTTGACTGCTGTGGAAGGTCCCCATGGGAGAGTGTTGATTGGGAAATCTGAAGGCCTGGTTTCTTCAGCCTCAAATAGCAACTAGTACTTGAACAAGACATTACTCTTCTGGGCATTAGTCTCCTCACCCATAAATAAGAAGGTTAAATTAAATCAGTGTTTCCCCAAACTTTATTTATGTACATAGTCATTTATGTAGGGCCTTTGTGATTATTGCCATATTCTGCTGCTATCTGTACTATTTACTTAGTATTTTTTCTTTAATCTATTCATTTAGAAAATAAAATTTACATCAAAAGGAAACTCTATGTTGCACTTGAAAATGAAAAATCAACATCACTTGATGTAAAATAAAAACAAGATAATTCAGGTACTACATAAAAACTATTCGTTTTTACACTCATGGTAGGTGTGCCACACTTGAGACACACTGTTGTGATAGATATTTTCTGTTTGTCCCTCCACATCTGCTCTCCACCCTTCTCTACCCTGAAGGGCCCAGAAATTACTTGCTTCACCAAGACATTAAGGAATAAAGAACTGTGGCTTTATCCTCTATAGGCCAACTATGATGGTGGGGGTTGCTGCTTTGGAATTGGGTTCTCCCATCTCAGTGGGATAATAGGATTGTGAAATCGTGGAGACCAGGTGGTGGTGCTTATCTCAGAGACAAGGAGGAATATGTAATGACCACAGCAAGTCACAGGATGCAATGGCAATCAGAGTGCTCTGTGGTGATGGCTAGTTGATTGTGGGTTTCTAGAAATGAAATGGGCATTATGTTAAGCTACTGCTTGACATAAAAAGGCAAAAAATTCTAGGTCCACTGAGCCTAACTCAAGTCACATTGTGAGATTCACAGCTTCGTGTCTAGTTCCTAGACCTGATGCTTCTCAACTAAGGGGAGACTAGGTCTCTATGAAGAAGAACCCTACAATGTGGCCACATGTGTATACCATGAAAGCTTCCCTAAGCCATCTCTAAAAGAACCTGAGCAATTTACTAGTGTGACTGTGTAGGGGTGAGATGGGGAAGGGGAATAATCAGACTTTCTGTGAATTATTAGTGACTCTGATCCTGAAAAGCCTTCATAGTTTACCAGCTACATTTATAGAAGTCAGATGAGAGATGGAGGCTTGGTCCAAACCCATCTAATAGTGAGTCAAATAGGACCATGGATCTATCTTATGGTTATTTTCCCAGTCCTGGAATGTACAGTGGGAATAGATTTACCTAACAACTGGCAGAATTCCACATTGGTTCTTATACCAGTGGAATTAGAGCTATTACGGTAGCAAAGGCCAAATGGAAGGAAGCCTCTGGAATGTACTCCTCCCAAAACCCTCAACAAGATAGTAAGTCCTCTAGGGGGAGTTGCAGGAGTTAGTGTCACCATCAATGACTTGAGAGATACAGGGAAGGTGTCCAATCACATCTCCATTTAACTCACCTGTTTGGCTGATGCAAAAACTAGATGGGTCATGGGGAATGCCAGTGGATTATTGCAGAGTTAAGTGATGATGCCAGTTGCAGTTGTAGTTCAAGTTATGATAACTTTATTGGAGCAAATCGACATAGCCCTTGACACCTAGTATGCAGCTATTGATCTGGCAGATATTTTTTTTCCATTCTAATCAGTAAGAAAAATCAGAAGCAGCTTGTGTTTAAAAAGCAGGGCTGGAGTGGGTGTTGTAGCTCAGTGGTTGAGTGCCTGCTTTCTATTTACAAGGTCCCAGGTTCAATCCCCAGAACCTCATAAAAAGTAAAAAAAATAAAAAATAAAAAGCAGGGCCATTGCAAGGTTTTACTGTCTTGCCCCAGGGTTATGCCCACTCTCCTGCAATCTGTTATAATATAGTGCCAAGGGTGTCTGATCATCTTTATACCCCACAGTACACCATCTTGGTCCATTACATTGAAGACATTATGCAACAGGATTTGATTAGCATGAATTAACATGCCAGAGGGTGGAAGATAAATGCTGCAAAAGTTCATGGGGCTGCTGACTTTTCTACGGGTCCAGTAGTCTGGACATGTTAAGATATCTAAAATGAAAGACAAGTTGCTGCAGCTTGCACCAGCCTGCAAGAAGACAGAAGAAAGCTTGGTGGATTGCTTTGTATTTTGAAGGCAACATATACCACATATTGGATAATTTGGAAGGCTGTCAGTTTTAAGAGGGGGTTAGGGTAAGAAAGAGGTCCATGCTGTAGCATAAGCTTCTCTATCTCTTGGGCATTAGACCCAGCAGATACAAAGGTGTTGGAAGTATCTGTGGCAGAAGAGATGTTGTATGAGGCTTTGGTAAGCCCTGACTGTAGAAACAGCACAGAAACTTAGAGTTTTCTTTGTGAAAAGTTGCTCCTGGACCCTGATAGAGACAGTGTGCCTGACTATGGAACACCAACCTGTTATGCTGTTTGAGTTGCCCCTTTTGAACTAGGTGATATATGATGCATCGAATCATAAAATTGCACATACACAGCAGCATTCCTTAGTAAAATGAAATGGTGTATATGACACTGAACTTCAATAGGTCTGGAGGGCTTATGTAAATTGCACAAACAGGTGGTTCAGATTCCCATGTGCTTGGTTTTGTACAACTCTGATGCACTTCCCTCAATCTACACATTTGGCTTCATGGAGAATTCTATATGACTAGAATAACCAGATGTCTAGGCTTGCCTGAGATAGTACTGGTTTATACCTGTTGTCCAAAAACAAACTTTTCCACTGTCAAAAGTATCTCAACTTAGGGGGAGTGGATGTGGCTCAAGCAGTTGAGTGCCTGCCTCCCACATGGGAGGTCCTGGGTTCGCTTCCCAGTGCCTCCTAATGAAGACAAACAAACAACGAGCAGACAACGAGCAGACATCGAACATAAACAACAAGCAAATAATGAGCAAAAACAAAGAGCAGACAATAAGCAAAAAAACCACATGAGCAGGGTGTGGATATGGCTCAAGCAGTTGAGTGCCTGCCTCCCACATGGGAGGTCTTGGGTTTGGTTCCTGGTGCCTCCTAAAGAAAAACAAACAAACAAACAAACAAAGAGACAACAAGGATAAACAATGAGCAAACAGATGAGGGAGCCCTGGAGTTGGGTGACTCAGCTTAGAGGATTAATTATATGGACACCCTACCTATGACCAATTAATGAAAAGAGAAAAATTTGGGCCTGGTTCCTGATAATCTGGCATCAGCTGAAAGAGAATAGTCAATGCACTACATGCCCACTTGGTAGGCATAAATTTAAATGGTACATTGGTTTTCTACTTTGTGTGGAAGGAGAAATGGCCTGAGATATAGATCTGCACTGACTCAGGGTCAGTACCAGATTAGTCAGCTGGTCAGGGACTTGGAAAGAATAAAATTGGAAGATGGGTGATAAGAAGGTCTAGAAGACAGGTTATTTGGGTGGACTTCTTAGAATGAGACATAGTGTGAAGATATTTGTTTCTCATATAACTGCCACCTTTAGCCTCTTTCCCCAGCCTTTTTGGTGTTAGCCTTAGGGACCAGTGCTCAAAGTGGTTATTGCAGTGGCAATAGAGATTATTTAAGGGCTTGATGACATGGTATTCCCCTGATCAAAACTGATCTAGATATTACCACTATCAAGCCAATAACAGAGGCCAAATTTGAGCTCCTGATATGACAACACCAACCAGGGAACCAGCGCAGGTGGTCTCACAATTACTAAGAAGTGCTCTGAATTACAAAGAAGGACCAGAAAGGCAGTACATGGAGTATGAATGGAAAAGCACAAATTTATCAGATTATTGGAATAATTCCATTCTTTGATTGTTACTGTTGTCTTTCTGCTAAATTCTCTTTACGAAAAGGATCAGTTGGTAAAGAAGGAAATTGCTATGATTCAGCAATTTCATTTGTATACTTTGTCTTATTTAGTTCACAACAACCTTGTGAGATAGGACTTGGCCCCATTGTAGGAATGAAAGCACAGGCCCAGATAAAGTCTCAAATCCAAAGACCCATTGATGATAAGATGTGATGTTGTGATGGCTAGGCTAATGTGTCAACTCCCCCAGGTAATTGTGTCCCAGTGATTGGTCCAGCAAATACTGGGCTAATTGTAACACAAGAGCATTTATGGACTTACTGCATGGATGGCTGATTGCATCTGCATCAATCAAGGAGATTGCATCACCAATGTGTGACGCTTTTATCCAATCAGTTGAATCCCTTAAAAGGGGAAGTGATTTCAACGTTCAGGGAGAATTTCCAGCTCGTCATTGGACAGCCAACTTCTCCCAGAAAATCATCAAAGACCTTTCATCGAACTATCATCGGAGCCCCTGGTTTGCAGCCTGCCTGTGGAACCTGGACTTGTGCATCCCCACGGTCATGTGAGAGACTCTTATTAAATCTCCTATTATTGACAGATATCTCCTGTTGATTCTGTTTCCCTAGAGAACCCTGACTAATACAGCTTGGTACGGGAAGTGGTTCTTGAGGAACAGAGTCTTAAACATGGGATGTCTGAGGTGGTTCTGGGAGTTTTGTAATTGGCTTTCTACTCTAATTGGACTCAGAAGTACTAATGACTCCCTTTCCAATAATGAAGAGGTTGCTAATAGTCCATGGCGTGAGCTGGCAATAGAGATATGCAAAATAGCATCACTGGATTCCCCTACTTCCACGCTTATAGGAAGCAAGGATCTGGGTGAGAGTGTTTTCTACACCTTAACAGAATTTTGTGGAGTCAAAAAGTATAATGATGTTGGCTGGCTCCTCCTAGATACTCTGGATACAGTTACAAAAGAAAGAGATGAACTAAAGTCTTCGAATTTGAAACTTAAATGCCGCATGAATGATATGAAAGTTTCTACGTGTGCCTTGAAAAAAAGTCTTGTCTCCTGTAGCCACAGACTTGAGATATCTGAGAATCAAACCCAGACTCTCATTGTACGAGTAGAAGAATTACAGAGGAAACTAAAATCTCAACCTCGCAGGGTTTCTGCAATTAAAGTGAAGGCATTGATTGGAAAGGAGTGGAACCCCGAGGATTGGGACAGAGACATATGGGATGATGATAATATTGGTGGGGACATTGGAACCCTAAATTCTGCTGAGACTTTATCAGATAAACCTGTGATGGCCTGCCCTGTGGAGACCACACCTGGTCCACCTTGTGTCATCCAGCCTCTGGCCTACCCCAGGGAGTCTGGACCTCCTCCAGGTACCAGGTACCAGCCTAACTCCAGGATGCACTGCCCAGCCTCCAGCCTGCCCCAGAGAGTCTGGACCTCCTCCCAGCCACGAAGCAGGTACCAGCCAAACTCCAGCATGCACTGCCCAACTTCCAGTCTGCCCTGAGGAATCTGTCTTCCAACCCCTGCCTGAAGAGATTAATCCTGTCTCACCAGAAGAAAATGCAAAGGAATGCCCTGAGGTCAGTAGCCTGCAAGACATCTCTAATCCTTCTCCTTACCCATACCCCCCACCCCTCTTGTCTTCAAGACCCATTACTAGACTAAAATCACAAGCCCCCAAAGGTGAAATACAAAGTGTGACCCATGAGGAAGTACGCTATACTCTGAAAGAACTGCATGAGTTTTCCAATTTATAAAGACAGAAATCAGGGGACTATGTGTGGGAATGGATACTAAGGATATGGGATAATGGTGGAAGGAATATAAAGTTGGATCAGGCTGAATTTATCGATATGGGCCCCACTAAGCAGAAATTCTGGATTCAATGCTGTGGCTTGAGGGGTTAGAAAGGGCTCTACCAGTTTGTTTGGGTGGCTGACTGAAGCATGGACCAAAGGATGGCCTAGCATGTCTGATGTTGAGATGCCAGATTTGCCCTGGTATACAGTAGACGAGGGGATTCAAAGGCTTAGAGAGTTTGGAATGCTAGAATGAATTTACCATTTGAGACCTGCCCACCCACCCCAGGAATGTCCAGAGGACATTTAATGAAGACTGTGAAGAATAAATTTGTAAGACGAACTCCATCTTCTCTGAAGAGCTCTGTGGTTGCTCTTCTCTGCAGTCCAGATATTATTATAGGGAGGGTTGTAATGGTATTGGAATCCTTAAACATTATGGGGATGATCGGGTAAAAGTCAAGTATCGGCAGTTAATCGCCAAAGGCAAGGTGGATGTGGCTAACGCAATGAAAGATTCAAAGCAGCACACAGCATAGTCTGAGCCTCATGGAGTTATGGCATTGGCTAATAGATCATTGGGTACCTAGAAGTGAAATACATGGGCAATCTGCTAAATTTCTTCTGGATCTCTAGAAGCAGAAGAGTTCTAGGTCGTGTGAACAAAACCCTAACTCAAATTACAGATGCGGAGAATCATGGCCCCTTAATCAATTCCCAGACTTGAGACAGTTTACAGACGCAGAGCCCCTTGAATGAGGAGAAGGACAGGTCTCCTTGGGGAAGGATCCTGTAAAACTGCCAAAAATTTATACTGTTAATTTTCCTCCCACCCTTCCTGAGGGAGACCTACAGCCTTTTGCCAGAGTAACTGTGCATTGGGGAAAAGGAAATGATCAGACATTTTGGGGATTATTAGACACTGGCTCAGAAGTCACATTAATTCCAGGAGACCCAAAACGTCACTGTGGTCCACCAGTCAGAGTAGGGGCTTATGGAGGTCAGGTGATTGATGGAGTTTTAGCTCAGGTCTGTCTCACAGTGGGTCCAGTGGGTCCCTGGACCCATTCTGTGGTTATTTCCCCAGTTCCAGAATGCATAATTGGAATAGACATACTCAGTAACTGGCAGAATCCCCACATTGGATCCCTGACTTGTGGAGTGAGGGCTATTATGGTTGGAAAGGCCAAATGAAAGTCTCTAGAACTTCCTCTGCCTAGCAAAATAGTAAATCAAAGGCAATACCGGATTCCTGGAGGGATTGCAGAGATTAGCGCCACCATCAAGGATTTTAAGGATGCAGGGGTGGTGATTCCCACCACATCCCCATTCAACTCTCCTATTTGGCCTGTGCAGAAAACAGATGGATCTTGGAAGATGACAGTAGATTAACATAAACGTAACCAGGTGGTGACTCCAATTGCAGCTGCTGTCCCAGATGTGGTATCACTGCTAGAGCAAATCAACACTTCCCCTGGTACCTGGTATGTAGCTGTTGATCTGGCAAATGCTTTTTTCTCAATTGCCATTAGTAAGGACCACCAGAAACAGTTTGCTTTCAGCTGGCAAGGCCAGCAGTATACCTTCAATGTCCTGGCTCAGGGGTATATCAACTCTCCAGCCCTATGTCATAATATTGTCCACAGGGACCTTGATCATCTCTCCCTCCCATGAGACATCACACTGGTCCATTATATTGATGATATTGTGTTGATAGAACCTACTGAGCAAGAAGTAGCAAAGACTCTAAATTTATTGGTAAGGCATTTGTGTGAGAGAGGATGGGAGATAAATCCAACAAAAATATAGGGTCCTTCCAACTCAGTGAATTCTAGGTGTCCAGTGGTGTGGGCCTGTCAAGATATCCTTCTAAAGCAATGAATAAGCTGTTGTACCTGGCCCCTCCTACGACCAAAAAAAGAGGCACAATGCTTAGTTGGCCTCTCTGGATTTTGGGGACAACACATTCCTCATTTGGGTGTGGTACTCCAGTCCATTTACTGAGTGACCAGAAAAGCTGCTAGTTTTGATTGGGGACTGGAATAAGAGGAGGCCCTGTGACAGGTCCAGGTTGCTGTGCAAGCTGGACTACCACTTGGACCATATGATTCCGCAGATCCAATGGTGCTGGAAGTTTCAGTGGCAAATAGAGATGCTGTCTGGAGCCTTTGGCAGGCCCCAATAGGGGAATCACAACGCAGAACCTTAGGATTTTGGAGCAAAGCCTTGCCATCCTCTGCAGATAACTACTCCCCTTTTGAGAAGCAGCTTTTGGCTTGTTACTGGGCCTTAGTAGAGACTGAATGCTTAACCATGGGCCATCAAGTTACCATTTACCTGAGTTGCCTATCATGAGCTGGATATTGTCTGACCCACCAAACCATAAACTTCAGCGTGCACTGTAGAACTCCATAATAAAGTGGAAGTGGTATATATGAGATAGGGCTCAAGCAGGTCCTGAAGGCACAAGTAAGTTACATGAGGAAGTAGCCCAAATGCCTATGGTCACCACCCCTGCCATGTTACTTTCTCTTTCCCAGCCCACATCTTTGGCCTCTTGGGGAGTCCCTTACAATCAGTTCACTGAGGATGAGAAAACTTGGGTCTGATTTACAGATGGTTCTGCACGATTTGCAGGTACCAACCAAAAGTGGACAGCTGCGGCACTGCAGCCCTTTTCTGGGACATCCTTGAAGGATAGCGGTGAGGGCAAATCCTCCCAGTGGACAGAACTCCAAGCAGTGCGCCTAGTTGTTCATTTTGCTTGGAAAAAGAAATGGCCAGAGGTGCGTTTGTACACTGATTCATGGGCTGTTGCCAATGGTTTAGTTGGATGGTCAGGGACTTGGAAGGAACATGATTGGAAAATTGGTGACAAGGAGGTCTGGGGAAGAGCTGTGTGCATAGACCTTTCTGAGTGGGCAAAAAACATGAACATATTTGTGTCCCATGTGAATGCTCACCAGAGAGTGATGTCAGCAGAGGAACAGTTTAATAAACAAGTGGATATGATGACCCTCCTTGTGGCTAATGCTCAGCCTCTTTCCCCAGCCACTCCTTTCATTGCCCAATGGGCTCATGAACAAAGTGGCCATGGAGGTAGGGATGGAGGTTATGCATGGGCTTTGCAACATGGACCTTCCCTCACCAAGGTGACTTGGCTACAGCCACTGCTGAACGCCCAATCTGCCAGCAGCAGAGACCCACACTCAGGCCCCGATATGGCACCATTCCTCGAGGTGAACAGCCTGCTACCTGGTGGCAGGTTGACTACATTGGGCCACTTTTGGCCACTTCCACCATGGAAGTGGCAGTGATTTGTTTTAACTGGAATAGACACATACTCTGGCTATGGGTTTGCATTTCCTGCATGCAATGCTTCTTCCCAAACTACCATCCGTGGACTTACTGAATGTCTTATCTACCGCCGTGGCATTCCACACAACACTGCTTCGGATAAAGGAACCCATTTCACAGCAAATGATGTGCAGGAATGGGCACATGCCCATGGAATTCACTGGTCTTTCCATGTTCCCCATCACCCTGAAGCAGCTGGATTAATAGAATGGTGAAATGGCCTTTTGAAGACTCAATTATGGCGCCAACTAGGTGGCAATACCTTGCAGGTCTGGGACAGTGTTCTCCAGGAGGCTGTGTATGTTCTGAATCAGCATCCTCTCTATTGTGCTGTTTCTCCCATAACCAGGATTCATGGGTCCAGGAATCAAGGGGTGGAAATGGGAGTGGCACCACTCACTATTACCCATAGTAACCCACTAGGAAAATTTTTGCTTCCTGTCCCTGCAATCTTAAGCTCTGCTGGTCTACAGGTTTTAGTCCCAAAAGGAATAGTGCTGCCACCAGGGAACACAACAATGATACCATTGAACTGGAAGTTGAGACTGCCACCTGGCCACTTTGGGCTCCTCTTACCTATGAATCAACAGGCAAAGAAGGGAATTACTGTCCTGGGCTGGGATGATTGATCCTGACTATCAAGGGGAAATAGGCCTACATCTACATAATGGGGGTAGAGAAGAGTTTTCCTGGAATGCAGGAGATCCTCTAGGGCATCTCCTAGTACTGCCATGCCCTGTGATTAAAGTCAGTGGAAAATTGCAACAAACCAATTCAAGCAGGATTCTGGAATCCAATTCAATGCTTGATTCTGGAATGGCCCAGAATCTTTGGGAATGAATGTTTGGGTCACCCCACCAGGCAAAGAACCATGGCCAGCTGAAGTGCTTGCTGAAAGTAATGGGAACATGGAATAGGTAGTGGAAGAAGGTAGTGATAAATATGAACTTCAACCATGTGACCAGTTACAGAAACAAGGACTGTAATAGTCATGAACCCTTCTTCCTTGTTTTGTTATGAGTATGATTGTATATGTACACAAAATGCATTTCTTGTTTTCTTCCCCAACCTTTTCCCCTATCATATGAAAAATTGTATTAATTTCACATCATAACATTTAAGGATGTCAAGTTTAAGAGTGAATATTACCCAAGGACTTGCACCCTATTCTGTGGGGAATTAATGCGTTTCCGGTTGTACACCGGGGAGTTGAACATTGTTAGGTGGAAATATATATGTATGTTTGTCTGTTTTGTTTTTACTTAGAGACTACGTATGGTTTAGGGTAACGTGTATGGTTGCTGAGTTGACAAGGGGTGGACCGTGGTGGTTAGGCTAATTTGTCAACTCGGGCAGGTAATTATGTCCAGTTGTTTGGTCCAGCAAGCTGGGCTAATTGTAATACAAGAACATTTATGGACTTCCATCACCAGTGAGTTTACTGCGTGGATGGCTGATTACATCTGCATCAATCAGGGAGATTGCATCACCAATGGGTGATGCTTTTATCCAGTCAGTAGAATGCCTTAAAAGGGGAAGTGCTTTCAACATTCAGAAAGAATTTCCCAGCTCGTCGTTGGATAGAAACTCATCAAAGACCTTTCATTGGACTTTCCAGAAACTCATCAAGGACTTTTCATTGGACTTTCATCGGAGCTCCTGGTTTGCAGCCTGCCTGAGGGACCTGGACTTGTGCATCCCCACGGTCGCGTGAGAGACTCCTATAAAATCTCATATTATTGACAGGTATCTCCTGTTGATTCTGTTTCCCTAGAGGACCCTGAATAATACAGATGTCAAGGTTTGAACTCAGAACTGACTGTATGTCTCTCTCCACATTGCTTTTTAGGAGACTGTCTGGAATGCTAAGGTTGGTCTCAGTCCATTTCTGCTGACTACTTTGGAGGACAGTCTCCCACTTTCCTCCCATTGCCAGGAATACCAGAAGGGCAAACTGAATTTTTAGCCCTTGCGTCCCTCTTTCAGTTTGGGTCTCTGGAGTGGGGGTAAGCAGAAGCCTTGCCTGAAAAGAGGAGAGAATAGGTGGTGGCTACATGTTCCTGCTAAGTCTCCTGAAGTTTCCTGGGATCTGTTTCCAGGCTGCTTCTCCAGAATCTCCCTCAGAGTATGGAGGGAAGTGTAAGTTTAGTGAAGTCTAAGACCTGGGCTGGGCAACTTAGGAGAAAGTGGAGAGATTTAGGTGGGAGGTGGAGAGGGGTGACCAGATCTGGGCTTAGAATCTCTTAATTTAGGCATGTAACACTGGCTGATACATACCTAGTCTTGGGTCCCTCTCTCCCCCCTTATATTTCACAGTGAAGAGCTAGTTCTCACATCACCCATATGACTCGTGTTTCTTCTTCTTGGAGGCCCTTAGGTGCAGATGCTTTTGAAACTGTTCCGGGAAAACTTGCCTGATATCCCTCAGCTCCTCCAATGCCCACTTGGCTGTTGTTACGTGGCTCTTCTCTATGGTTCGAGGGGGCACCCCATGCTTGGTCTTTTTGTGGCACTTGTCACATTTGCTGCCGGAGTGGGAGTATGTATTTGCAGTGTTGTTGTGAGATAATAGGTGTAAAGTCCTTGAGGCTGGCTTGCAGAGGCTATTTTTTGTTATTACTGTGATTGTCTGTCTACTTCTTAGTCATCCCTATTGTAAGGATTTTGAGGGAAGGGGCTGTATCCCTGATGCCTAGCATAATGCCTAGGACATTGGTAGAAACTCAATAAACTTTCCATGAAAGAATGAATGAGTTGAGAATGAATGAATTAAAAAACTACATCAAACACTAGCAAAAGTGGGTGATGATTATGCTTTTCTTAACCATTTAAACATATATAAATAATAAACATACAATTCCTATGTTCTTAGGAAGAAAAATTCTTTATTTAAAATAGGCTAGATGGCTTTTTATGAGATTAAGTAAAATATCCTACAAATGAGAATTTTAAATCTAATATACCAAATCCAGTAATACAGAGGTTCTCCACTAAAGCTTAAATGAAACAACTTAGAATTCTGTGAATATATGTCTTTGCTTAGATAGAAATTTCCACAGCAGTGCCACAGTTCCTGAATATAACAGTGTTATGCTAGTAAGAGAAATTCTGTAGTGCCCAGGAACATTAATAAGTGCAGAGGGCCTTAGATGTGCTCTGATGTGATTAATAGTACCTCTAAATCACAGAGACAAGCAACACATTTATTTCAAAAAGAGAATGAAAGCAAGAAGGGGGCCCACCCTATTTCTAGCCAGTCTTGTTTATTAAAACATGCTTGGTGTTGATAATGTCTTTGCTGCAGCCGGTTAATGTCTTTGCTTTAGCATGAGGATTCACTATGGGGACAAAGCTGGGTAGCTTGTGCATATAGAAAGTGGCTGATAGCTCAAGGCTGTCAGGGCTCTTGGAATTGCCACATGTGGTGCATAACTCCGGGCTGCTAGACCTTGTTTCCTGGCATTGAGGTTTGCTCAGTGTCTGGGGACACTGTGATATCTGTGGTGGACTCTTCTGGGATACCGAGCGGTGTAGTAACGTCAGCAACGTAGGTCCCATAAGCGTCAGCTAATCCAGGGGTCATCGTGGGTCAGCAGCTGCTGGGGTGACCCTGGGGGGTCCTCTGCTCTGCCCTGCAGGGCCCTTTGCCAGGCTGAGAATGTTGCCTTTAGGGAAAGCAAGAAGCCCTCTGTGGGCACCGGATGCTACCTCTGGAAGGAGGGCTGGGTTTTTTGGATTGACTGGGTTACTCTCTGGCGTGGGGGAGCCTTGTGCACCTCCTTCTCCTTTCTCGGGGCCTTTGGGTAAAGTCCCCGCCCATGGCTGGATTCGGGGATATCCCTCCAAAGCCAGGCCTCATGCCTCCAAATCCTGGGAACATGGCTCCATAGGCCACGGGGTTTCCTTTGCCTCCATGGAAAAAAGTCATTCACCAAAAACACCATTATCCACTTATTATAACTACACCCTGAGATTGTACTTATTGGATTCACTGAGACACCATAAAAACATGTAAAGAACAGGGAGTTGCCTGAGAGCTTTGCATAAACATTTCTCACTAAGCTTTGAAATATAATGGACAGGATTCTTCATTTGTTTTTTTTTTGGGGGGGGTGCACTTTCATGAAAGGGAGATGGAGACTCTTCACCACGCCTGGTTGGATTGGTGGGAAGGACAGCAGCAGCGCATCAGAGCAGAACCAAGATTCCAGGTAGAAGTTAAATTGAATTCAGTTTTAGGAAACAGTTGAAATGGGTCATACCATTATGAAACAAACAAATGAACAAATCCTTGACTGAGTTTGTTGAAGGATATTTTGGAGGCTCTTGTCAATGGTATTTCTCAATATACCCCAAATGAAGCACCATGTAAGAATTTTTAAAGAAGAATGTATAAGAAAAAGCTTGATTTTTCCAGAGGAACTGAAATATTTTCTCCCTGTGGACAGTTAGAATTCCAAGTGGCCATGTTTAATTTTTTGCCTTTCCTGCCAGAAATTTCAGAACCAAAATCACGGGCTATTTATAGGTCCATGTGCAGTACCTTTGACTTGCATATCTGTATTCTCATTTCCTTGCAATTTTGACTCATTTTAAATGGTACACTCAGTTTTTATGTTATATTTATTGTGTGTATTTCATGACAAGCACAGTGTCTTTTGAGAATGACAGAATGTAAATAAATTAATTAAAATTATAAGATGGTAAATAATACTTACTTGAATTTTAATTTTCAACCAGTCATGTTGGTATTATGTAGATACAGTACTCTTTTCTTCTATAGTCCTCCTAGCTCTCCACTCTTCGTTCCAGCTTTTACATCATCTGTTCCAGGGATCCAAATGAATCCCCAGACTAGGCTAACTGTCCCTTCTCTCCTCCCTCTTCCTTCTTTTAGCTCTATTGTTACTTTTATCACATGATTTTGGCATCATCCGCCCTTGTACCTATCTTTTCCATTGATTAGACTGTAAGCTAGTTGAGAAGAGAAACCTTATCTTAGTTCTCTTGCCTCGATGGTATCTTTTTATGAGTCTGGCATACAGAAGGCCCTGAAAAATGTTGAGATGTGATTTTTCTTTCAGTGATAGCATATGTGCATATTTTTAAATTTGATAGAATCTGTGGTTAATAATAATTTGTCAATGCAGTGTGGTTTTTATTTTGTGCTCTAATAGATGTATCAGGTAGAAATTTATGAGGGAAAAAGTCAAGTTGTGTGACTCTGTTGACCTCAAATTTGAAACTTGCAATAATGCATGTATATTGATAACAATAAGAATATAATATCATTGAATTGTTATACACTGGATATCACAATAATCAAACATTAAACTTGGCTAATTTACTTTTTGGTTTCTAAATTTTGAGGTCTGTTGGATTTGTTGTTTTGAAGGGTTAAATGGTCTGAAAAGGAATAGGAATTCTGTGTGAACCACATGTATCTTTTTTTGGTTTGAAGTGTTTACAGTTCAGTGATGGTGGCATTATGGAGAGGATCATATACCAGAGATGGGGCACAATCCATAAAGCTTTGCCTTAAACAATGGGAAATTTTACTTCTGGGCAGCATAACATGAAGAAAGACAAAGAGTTATCAACTAATGGGCATTACTGTTCTTAACCCAATAGTCTGAAACCTGTTTATGAGAGACTCTATTTTTAAAGAAAAAATTGTAAGGACTTTCTTCTTATATCCGTTATCCTGTGTATGAGTTCTAAGGTTCATAAAACTTTAACTTTATGCTCAAGAATGGCTGTTATAACTTGACAGGAAACATGATGAAATATCTGGATGCTGCTTTGGATCAAGCTTTTGGCTTTGGAGTGGAAAACCTGAGTCTTGTGCTCTACATGCAGCTACATTATGGCCAAGTTCTTTTGCAGCCAGCAATCTGCAACTTTTCTCCCCTGGCGACTATTTTAAGAAGAAAGGTTTGAAGACATTACTTACCTCTATTTCTTCTGAGCTCATAATGCCAAGTCTGGCAGGGGCATTCTGTTCAAAAAGAAACATTGCATCATATTATGAACCAGCTGCCTTCTATTACCTTCTTAGCCACCCAAGACAAAGTTAAAAGACATTTTGTTTTCCTTTAGTCTTTAATATTAGTGTTGTGTCCACAAAAGAGTAAAGTGGAGAGGCGATTATTGAATAAATGAAGCCAGGTTGGGTCATTCAGATAAAAAGTTTACTTTTCCCTTAATGCCATTTTCATGAGCATGTGACCAGAATTATTAAGATAGGAAATGTGCCTCCTTGCCATTTCAGTTGCTAATGTAGGCATTCAGAGAATATTTATTCAGAATCTATTGTGTGATATCTGGATTTTATTATTTTAGCTCTTAAGAAAACATTTAACTAAATAAGGCATTTAAAATAGAATATGGACTTACCAATTGATTTGCTCCATAAGGCATGTAAAACATTCCTGGATAAAGCTAAATATAAGTAAAATAGTCATCATGAAATACAGTTTCTAAAGAAAAAACTTTAATGTCAATTACAAACAGAGAAGTAGTATGAAAAAACCTACTTGAGATTGTTTAGTTTGTAGCATTGGTTCCACAGATATCAAATGGGCAATTGGGAATATCTTTAAGTTGTAGAAAACTGAGTAAGTTTCATATTTGCTATAACACAAACAAAGTCCAATATAACTAACCTCTAAGCATTACATGAAATACATTTTCAGATGGATTAATATGAAAAATAAGTATTAATACTGAAGAAAACAAAGGAACCCATCATACTGCATATTCATGGATTAATGGGACAGTTTTAAATTTTCACTCTTCTTTCTTGAAGTATTGATATTTTTCCTAAGAAAGTGTATCATTGAGATATGTACTTACTGATGGACCTTGTGGACCAGCAAATTCCAGTCCTGGTAACTAAATCACAGACAAATATTGAAATTAGGAAACAGTCAAAATAGACAAAGTGTACTGAGCATGGTCTTATCATGTTTTATGATTATAATAAAATTATAATAAAATCCAAAATGAGTTTCCCTGTTTCGCTTTCTTTTTGTGTTTTGGAGGTAATACTGTACCCCCAAATAGCTTCACAATTTTCACTTTCCAATTGTCTTTTACCAACATGACTCAAGTGTGTGGGCATGGAGATAGGGCATGCCTGTTGTCACTTGCAGAGTAGGAAGAAATGAATTTTGGAATCGGAACATACCAGGTTTAAATCCTGACTCTGCCACATACTTTTTGCGTAATCTTGGGCAAATTTTGTGACCCCTCACAGTCTCAGTTTTCTCTTTCATAAAATGGATGATAATATCTGTCTTTAGCAGGTTGCAGTCAGGATGATAAAAGGGATTGTTAAATGCCTGCAACATACTAGCTAGGTGGTACTTTCCTTTTCTGCCCATTGCTCTTTTCTCTACATTTTTGCAAGGTGCTTTTTGTATAGTTGTCTCTACAGTCAGGCAGAGCTTAATAATACAAAATACTACATGCTGTGCTGAGGTATTATTTACTCTTCAGTCCTTCCAACACTGAAAGAGACTGCAATTAAAAGCCTGGACTTCACTGGCCTATCTGATTTCCTCTGTAAGCTTTTACAGGTCTAAGTTTTACATGCACAGGATACTTTAGAACCAATGGCCTCGTTTTTGTTTTTGTTTTTAAACAAATCAATTTTATTGATACATATCAACAAAGCATACAATTCAGTCAAAGTGCACAATCAATGGTATTTGGTATAATCACATAGTTGTGTGTTCATCACTTCAATCATTATTAGAGCATTTTATTTTTTTCTGTAATAATAATAATAAACAAAAAAACAGACAAACAAGAAAATTCCTCACCTCTCAATCTCTCTGTTTCCCTGCTGTACATAGCTGCTATTTCTGGCTCTTCTTGCACAATTATTTATTTGCTTATTAAGCAGTTTTATTGAGATATATTCACATCCCATATGATCTATCCAAAATGTGTAATCAGTGGCTTTTAGTATAATCACAATGTTGTACATTCATCATCTCAAAAATTTTAGAACAATTTCATTACTCCAAAAACAAAGAGTCCACACCCCTTAGCATTCCTTCCTCAGCCCTACATAACTACTAATCTAATTTCATCTTTATAAATTGATTTATATTTACATTTAATATAAATGGAACCATATAATGTGTAGTACTCTGGGTCTGGTATCTTTCACTTAATATAATGGGTTTTTTCCCTCTCGTTTTTGATAGCAAAAGACACGAATGGATATTTATGTCCTAACCAAAAAACAAATCCTGGATATATCAGATTGACTAAGAGCATATCCGGATTTTTGTGCATTTCCCCCCAGGATTTTGTCTATTTACATGTGCCTGCAAATTGATTTTCTTTCATTAATTTAATTGGTGACCCTGATCTGACTTGAGAGTAAGTAATTACCTCAGGCTTTGGTAGCTTTTCTGATGGTGCCACCTGCTGCTGAATTGCTGGCATCTCTCCTTGCTGCAAGGGTGGCTGTCCCTGGTGAATTGGGGGATGAAGTCCTCCCTTCTGGGCTGTGTCCTGGCTGTCGGTTGTGACAGTGGGCTGAGGGAAAGGTTTCTGTCCTGGCTGTTGGGGTTGCAGGGACTGCTGAGACGGGAGAGGTGGGGGATGCACAGGCAAAGAATATTCATACTGCAGAGAAATTTAAAAAGAGGGTTAGGAAGGGATGGCTCATTGAACTGTGATGCCTAGAATTTCTAAATCAAAAGGGCTTGGGGACTTGGGGACAGGATTTAGGGGACATGTCTTGAAGCTCCATTTACATAGGAAGTGCAGATTTACTTAGAGTCTTTGTTATTTGGGAGAACTCTTGTGTGTGCCTATCTACTTTGGAACCACTACTGAACTTCCTGGTTAGAATAAATCATTTCTTCCACCAGAGTGCTAAACCTGCCTACATGTGTCTCTGTTTTGCCAATTTTTTCACTGGATTATAATTATTTGTATTAAGTCTTTGTTTCCAGTCAACCAAGAGAGAATAGCATGTCTTATTTATCTTTATAAACCCAGGACCTTACAAAGCTCCTAACAAGTGCCTGGTACATGGTAGGTACTTAATAGAGTTTTGAAAGATTAATGGATAATTAAATAGAAAACCAATCAAATTCCTGCATCATTGAATCCATTTGGAAACAACTAATCAAGTGGAGAAATAATTACCATTAATATAATTTACTGTCCCACTAAATGTGACTTGGTAGATAAGCTATCTGTTGTGGAAGGCCACCCAGAATCAAAAGTTCAAATAACCATGTTTTGCTGCTCTTTTTTGAAGTTTCCTATAGTGAATGGTTCCCTATAGCTTTTTTTTTAGGAGGTACCGGGGATTGAACCCAGGACCTCATACATGGGAAGCAGGCGCTCAACCACTTGAGCTATATCTGTTCCCCTCCGTACTGCTTTTAGGTTCGTTGCAAGTTCCTCAAGTGGCATGTAAGTCTCACAGTAGTCTGGCTCTGCTTTGCCTTTTCCTTCATTGCTTATCTGTAAAGTCCTATGGCATTTATTACTTATATATCATAATTTAGGACATTGAACAATGCTGGCCTCTTGAATCATCCATTTGAAATTTCATGAGTGTTGGAACCTTTCTTAAATGTCTTCATTTCTACTCTCAATCCACATTTGGTTTATGTATTTATTAGGCACCTAATAAATAATAGTTAGCTGATTGATATGTTTATTGACTTCTGTAGGATTCATGTATTTTAATCAGGATGTTTGGCATCATTTGAAATATGCCTTTGAATAATTATTTAGGAAATGCTGATTAAAATGAGAATTGCTTAGGCTATAGCCAGCTTCCAGTTTTGAAAATTTTCTATTGTTACTGCTGATATCTTTAACATAAGTTTCTTACATTTAGGAGGCCAAATATTCCTATTTGAAATAAATATGCATATGGGTTGAAAATGTGGTCCATTTAAATTTTTCTAATTACAAACAAAAGTTAAAGACTTTGTTCATTTGGTATTTGGATAATTTTATGTTAATTATTATACTTGTCAAGGCTAGTATATGGAAACTTAGAAAAGGCAAGTAGGGGAAGATTTTAAAGCCTGAAATTTCAAACACATTGAGTAAATAATTTACCTATTGAGTTTCACGTTCCCTTGGGTGCATCCATTGGAAGGAAGAATGTGGTGGGAGGAGACCATGTATCCATAAAGAATTAAAAGATTTCCCAAAGCCAAATCTAGAAAACTAAAGACATGGAGGGAAAAAGATGAGTTCAAGTTTCAGTATTGGCTTAAACTTGATTTTTCATTTTCTCAGAAAGCCATGAAAAGTGTAGATATAGAAAAAGTCAGAGTGCTATTGGCCACTTTAACATGGATTGATAGACCCTTTCTTTAAATGAACTTAGAGTTCGTTCTGAGCCAGGCTACAATATTCCCATTAACTTAGGGTTTAGCTTTTTAGGCACTCATAGTCTGAGCCATATAATAAAATTGTTAGTTCAAGAAAGGATTTTTTTTTTTCCTAAATTAAATTCAATATGGTTTTATTTTCTCCTGTCATACTATTTCAGTGTCTGTTTTGCTGTAGGCTATCTTGATTACTCATTTGTTCTGCCTGTATTTAGAATATTGTCTATTCACAAGCAAATGACTGCTAATGTCATTACCACAACCACCACGCATACCTGCAATAAGAAATATCAGATAATACGGTTACCTGAGGAAGCATGTTCAGTCCCTGCAAACTTCCTAACTGTCTCATTGTCTATCAAAAAAAAGGAAGTAGGTTAATGTTTGCCATGTATGTGCCTTTTCTGTTGTGATTCTTAACTGATTTCTCAGCATATGGCATTATCAGCACAAGTTTGGGGTAGATCAATTTGAATAAAACAAAAGTAGATACAAATCATCACTGAAAAGCAGCGATGTTAAATATATAAGTACAATTCTGTCATTGTTATTATTATTAAAATAATGAGCTTGACTTTTATGATTAGTTAAAACACAGAGAAAAAGTACTATTTAAGTGACTGTCATACTGAAACATAGAAAAATAATTCACCCAACTGAAATACAATGTGAGAGCGAGGCCATTGCTTTACTGAGCATTTATTCCCCCATTTAACTTTCCTTGCCATTTTACAAATTCAGTCTGAGGAGGAATTTGGGAAAATAGATAAACAAAACAAAACAACCCACCTCCTTCCCAAATACAAAGGTCCTCAAAATAAAAATAAATATAAAAAAAATGGGAAAAATAGTCAAGTATTTGGAGAGATTAAG
Source organism: Cabassous unicinctus (assembly GCA_029593785.1). Lineage (NCBI taxonomy): Eukaryota > Metazoa > Chordata > Mammalia > Cingulata > Chlamyphoridae > Cabassous > Cabassous unicinctus. The sequence goes on along the minus strand of JAQZBX010010485.1, from coordinate 3,414 downwards.
TAAAAATGTCCCCAATTCAACAGAAAATCAATTTCATTCAACAGGAAGAGGTTTCGCATGTTTTGGATTGAGTTTAGGCTAGAAGGTGGGGAGTGAAGAGGTCCCCAGTGAAATTAGTTTCCATGTGAAATAAGCAAGTAGTGCTGTCTTTAGTATGTAGGTATTGACTGGTCTCAGGATATCATAATAAAGGGCCTTCTGTGAAAAGGTCATGATCTTATGAATATTTTTCTATTCATAACTGTCAATATTTTCTATTGGTATCTGTCACAATTTTCTATTTTCCTGGACTCTTCTAAACAGTATATATTGGTTATGAGAATTGCAGTAAGACAATCACATGCCATGTGGTAGGTTTTATAGTACAATATTAATGCTATTTACAGTAGTTCTTATAAATAATTAAATTTCATACAGGCAAGTTTTCTATTCTATTTTTTTCTTTCTCTTTTTTTTTTTAAGGAGGCACCAGGGATTGAACCCAGGATCTTGTACATGAGAAGCAGGTGCTCAACCACTGAGCTACACTTGCTCCCTAGGCAAGTTTTCTTTATGGGGATTTTATCATATAAGACACTATAAGAAGAAGGAACTGGAATAAAAACCATTCATATTCATTAAAGTGTTTTAATGAATGTAGTAATTACATTAGCATATTTTCCAATTATATTAGGTGTTAGTTATTAGTATTGCTTTGATTCACATTCGGATGACATTCTAAAGGTTGAAACACCAAGAGTTCAAAATTGCAGGCCTTATGATTGCAGTGGGATTATAAGATGAGGCTCTAATAAATGTCATAAACTTCTCTAAAATAGCACAAGATGACAGCCACAGACTTCTGACTAGGAAAACTGAGAAACAGCCCATAGTGTTTCTCCTTTATTAGGAACACACCAATATAAAGATTATATGTAAAAATCCTGACAATACATCTTTTAGGCTCAAAGTAGCCATGCCTGGTGTCCCAGGTTGTTGAGGAAACATCTAAATGGAGATAAGAACTGTTTAGAATTCTCTTTGTTGAAAAACTTCTTTAAATGGGCATTGGGAGTAGAAAGTCACCTGATACATAAAGGCCAGCTGAGAAGCCACCATATTGTTATATTGCCCAATTGACTGGAGTTTCTGGGTAGAATGAAGCAGAATTTAAATTATCTGGGGAATTAACGTAATATTTAATAATTTTGATCCCACATGAATCATGCAGACTTTGTCTGCATCTTGATAGTATATTGCTTTAAAAGTAAAATTTGATTTAGTTTGAAAGCTGGATTGTAAACAAATGAGAAGTAAAGTAAGGCAACAAAATAGAAAATAAAACCAAGAGTACTTCATACTCTTAAAAATTATCACATAAAGGACAAAAGAGAGAAACTTGAAGTGAAATTTCAGGTGCATTTGACAAACCTACATGCTCCTGGTTTATGGACTGTAGTATGGTGGGATTAAGGCATTCAGCAAAATCATGTGCAGAAAACTAAGTTGCCTCTCATTTAAAGGGCTTTAAAAAATCCTTTGTCATCTTTAGAAGAAAGATTACTTTATGTGTAAACATGTTTATGTGTGTTTATATTTTTGGAATCAGACCAAAAGTATTTTTTTCCTTAAATAAAAAACTTTTTTTTTAAGCATAAATTACTATTATTCTTAGTGTGTTCATTCAAAAATTGTTCAAAATGTAACTATATTTACAATTAGCCTTTTAAAATTTAAGCTATTTTCCTTTCTAAACCAAGTTTATTAATATGCATAAATACCAGTGAAAAATAAATGGAAAATGGAAGAGTAGAAATTAGAGTAAGCTGGATTTTGGGAGCTCTCTGGTTCTTTGGATATTCTCATTTATACCACAAATATTTATGGAGTGTCCACTAAATATATTTGGATTATTTTTCATCTATGACTAAGTGGTTCAGCGATATTCTTCGGAGCATATGTTATCCTCACCCTCCTCCTCACCCCCTTTCATATAAATAAATCCCACCACCTGAGTCATGGTTTCAAATTTCTCCAAATTATTCAGTTTTAGAAATGGACAGAGTAAAAGAAGTTATAAATGTGTAGCAAAAAGATCAGGATAGAGAAAAAGTTTAGTTATGTAGATAAGAAGAGTGATTGTATGTATGTGTGGGGTGGGCAGATTGTTCAGGATCTTCAGGGACCTCTAGAGCAGAGCATTCTTTCCCGAGGTTGACCAGTACACCGATAGCATATCTTAGATACAGCTACTGGACAAACATACTTTTTTTCCCATCTCCTCCAAGTCATGAACTAAAGACCAATATTTACTTGAACGTAAAGAGACAGGGGATACAGTTTCCATTTAGAAATAAAAGAAGCAGAACATCTGATTTGGCCAGCAGTTGGTTGGCAATCATAAGCAACTATCCTGTTTATCAGAATGGAACAGATTGACTCAGGGGTGGACCCATAGTGCTTCAAAGAGCATCAAGGTGTTAGACTGATGGTGAGTGACTGAGGCAGACCCCAATGCCATACAGAGGTAAGCTAGGGTGGCAGTCTCAAGTTTTCTTTCAAAATTCATGTTGAGTGATGGAACAGAAATTCTATTCTTATTCATGGAATTAAGTTTTTATGTAACCAGATTTTATCCTGTGATTCCAAACCATTTAACGTCAAGAAACCCAAGTAGTTAACTTTTCTCTCAATGAATTAAAATATTCTAAAGGTCATTTGAGGCTGACTGAGCTCCTCAAGACCAGAGACCATGTCTTACTAACTTTTGTGGCCCCAGGGCTTACTATATTGCGGGGTACATGGCTGGTGCTCAATGAACACATAACAGCAGAATAAATTCTTTGTGAAAATAAAATTGCATTCTTATTGGCCAGAGTAGTTCAGTGCCCAAAAGATTGTTTAAGTATTGGCATGAGGTCATTTCAATATGTGATGGCGTGGATTAGGTGTGGGTCTATAACATATATTGTTTTAATTTAGGAAATTTTGGTTTCCAATCACACAATTTTGTCCTTCTAAGGTAAATTTCTTGGTTAACTAACAAGCTTCAAAGGGAGTTGCCTTGCTCAGTGCTGTACTCATAGTAATTTGGCTGATATTGCTCTTTTGAAAATGAAGAAAAAGAAGTTTTCTTTTTCCATATCAATTTCATAATGGTAGCCAGTGGTTGATAATGAAATTGTACCATGGCATTGTGGAGACTACATGTCTTTTTTTTTTTTTTTTTAAAGATTTATTTATTTTATTTATTTATCCCCCCCCTTGCTGCTTGTGCTGCTGTGTCCATTCGCTGCGTGTCTTCTCTGTGTCAGCTTATCTCCCCCCTGCTGCAAGGTCCTGCCGCATCAGCCCACGGTGCCGCGTGAGCTGGCCTGCCCTCACAAGGAGGCGCCGGGAAGCGAACCCAGGGCCTCTCATATGGTAAATGGGTGC
>JAQZBX010010484.1:0-44241 GCA_029593785.1 Cabassous unicinctus | reverse complement strand
CTCTAGTCCATAGCTCTCCCCCCAATCCTGAGGAGTCTGGGGTGGTGATGTCCACTCCACCTTCAAGTGAGAGGGGCCTCATATCCCGTGGATAAGATGGATGGGATTATCCTGCCTGCAGCTGCAGACTCTCTCCATTCCCTGGGATGGCCATTGTCCATCATCATCTCCTCGCCAGGTGTCTTGTGTGAGTCCATTGAGCTGTAGAGTAGGAGTTGCAGCTCCACTGAGATTCCAGGTACAGCTGGCACATGGACAGGCCAAAGGCTCCAGTCTCTGGAAGTACACCTACAAACTCCAATACCACATATAGGTTTGAATAGAAGGGACTGATGAACCATGTGCAGGGAGGACTTATTTGAGTCCAACTCTGTAACTCTCAGGAGCATAGATTCCAAAGTATAGCCCACTGATAAGGCATCAATCTCTGGATCTATCCCCCCTTATATATGACCTGGGTGTCTCCAGAGCCCTCAGGAGGCCCTCTGTTTGGAGTGATAACCACTTTGCAGTTCTATGAGATCCTACTGAGGTGTGCATAAGTGTTACCTCTGGGATGACCTCCTGACTCTCTTTGAAGTCTCTTAGCCATATGAACTCAGTTGTCTTTATCTTTTCCCCTTTTTATTCAAAGTCTTTTTTCAATCATATAATCGTATTGCCAGTTGGCACTTGGTAGTAACCCCTTGTTGCCAGAGAAGCTCATCCCTGGGAGTCATGTCCCATGCTGGGGGCGGGGGGAAGGTAATGCATTCATATGCTGAGTTTGGCTTACAGAGAGGCCACATTTGAGCAACAAGGAGGCTCTCAGGTGGCAACCCTTAGGCACCACATAATAGTAGACTAAGTTTCAATTACAAGAGCAAAGACTCATAAGGCTAGTCATCAATAACAAGAACCCATTAGTGGACCATCCTCCTTTGCCAGACACTGCCTCTGCACTCGGGGGACTGTTGCTGCTCCCTTGGAGAATGTGGCAGATTTCTCCAGGCTGGGAATTCAGTATTTCCTAATTTATTGAGTGATTGTCTATCCACCATGACCATGCCCCATCCCTTGATCATTTGAATAATTTTATATATCTTTCATGTATATTCAGGTGAACTTCCTCTCATGAAACCCCCATCCCAGACACCCCCCACCAATGATCCTCTCCTGCCCCCATTGTAACCCTTCTGTGATCCAAACCTTCCTTAAAGATGAAGCCCATATAATAGCCAAATACAATTAATAGGAAAATGAAATAGTAATGATAAGTTTGAATGCAAGAAATAAAATACATGGAAACAAAAAAAACCCACTAAAAATAAAATAAAATTAAAGGATTGGGATATTCAAAAAAATGGGAAAAAATAAATTTAAAAAATTTTTTTAACATTTTTCCTTTTATCACTGCATTATTGGGTATACAGTCTGTACTGTGGCACCTGCCCCCTCTCACTTCCCAGTGTCTCCAAATTTTCATTTAATTTTCAAAGAAGTTTTAGGTCACAGCAAAGTCACACACAGAATAATAGAGACTCTCATATACCCAACCTCCTCACCCCGTATTAAAACCTTTTTGTATGTGGATGGTAGCATTGTTATAACTGTTATACAGAGAGTGAAACATAGCTACTAAACATTGTCAATGGTTTACAGTATAGTTTACAATTTAGACGGTAGAGTTTAATAATTGTTAATGATATTTACCATGTCCTGTGTCCATCACTGTAAGGTAATGAAAAACACTTACCCTGATGACTAAATATCCCATTTGATCTATTCTGTTCCTCCCTCCCCATCCCTCTGGGGCACATGACACCCCCCTGTCTTGACTCACTGGATGATAAGATTCATATTTACATGCAACAAGAGGTCTTGACACACTGATTGCCCTCCCCTGTTAGGATCCACCCTTGCTCATAAGAGATGCCCACCTGTCTGTTTCCTCTCCCTGGAGTCTTTACAACAGATTGAAATTCAGAGGAAAAGATAGAAGGCCAAGTAAGCTGGAAGCTGAAAGCAACGAAACCTGGAGGAGAAGGGAGAGACCAGCAGACGTCGCCATGTGCTTTGCCATATGTCAGAAGAGCCCAGGATTGCTAGCAGCCAGTCTTGGGTATAAAAGCATCACCTGATGTTGTCTTGATTTGATCCTTTTTCTCAGCCTCAGAACTGTAAGCTTATCAGCAATTAAATTCCCATTTAAAAAACAAATCTATTTCTGGCATATTGCATTCTAGCAGCCTAGAAAACTAAAGTACTTTATGACAATTTGGAGATTGCTTGTTGCCATAGACTAGCCCTTTCTGAAAGATACAGACACCAACATGAAGAGAAAGATATTTGATTTCAAATTCTGAGGCCTGTGCCGTTGGTAAGGGAGAAAGAAGATGTGCTTTATTTAGTTCAGCCTCAGGGATTCTGTGTTGTCTTGGTATATGACCCTGTCATCACTTATTTAACTTCACTCTTGCTTTGACATGATCTAGATTTTGAAGTTTAGTCTTTGATTTAACAAAATGTCCATTGGTTCTCTCTGACTACAATCCTGCCTGGATTCACCCTGACATACCAATGCATTTTAAATCCTTACAAGTCAAATGCTATATCAAATATATTGCCTGACTCTCATGCACAGAGGTTAGTTCCAGATAGGTTATAAGCCTAAAATGTGGCTGAAATTAACTCAACTTCTATAGAAATGACCTTTACTAAAAGGTCCACTTATTTCACTCATTGGCGATTTTGAGGCTACAAACTGACAGCCTGAAGACAGGATTATATTGTTTCACACAATATAAGAATGGGTTTGTTTTTTGTTCAATTTCTTAAGTTATTGCTATTGAAATAAGACCAAGATGTGTTTGTCTGTATATAAATGTATATATAAGCATATGTATATACATGTATATATGTGTGTACACAATATATGTGCGTGTGAATATCTGTGTATACATACATGCATGTATATATATATGAATATAGATATATGTATATACATACATTTGAGTGTATATATGCATGCATGTGTGTGTGTGTGCATATGTGTATACATTTTGACACCCCTTTTAAAAAACAAGAATTATATGATTTCCAGGCTCACATCCACCCATCTACTCTTGACAAAAATCTGCAGAGTGAAGTTGCTCCTGCCATTCTATTGTTTTCCTGATCCCAAGGCTGTGTGCTAGCTGACATTTATCACCACACTTGAGCTGTTTTTCTTGTAGTAGAATCAAGAAGACAGTGAAATATCTCTTACACTCATTTCTCTGCACCAAGTAGAAAAATAAAGGAGAGATCAGAAGGACCACATCTTTCAAGAAAAATGAGGGGTACTATATTTCTTTGTGGAAGTAAAGACTGTTTTCTTGTACCTGGATGACTTCTTTCATTTTTTGTTGCTAGCCCAAGTCCAGTGAATATCAAAGCTATCAATTTCACTCTATTTTATTCCTAATATCTATTTGAGGACATCCCAGGGTATTTACAAGTTATCTACATGGTTTATAAAACATTAAATATATATTTGATTTTATTTCAAACCAAAATAATACAATTATTTTAATATATCATAATAATATCAATATATACCATTCAACATCTGTAATGGAGAAATAGAATGAAACTAAATTACATTCTTATGGTTTATCCCACAAATACTTAGGCAGCATGAAGAGCCAGGATCAGGAAACCAAACAGTTGCATTTGAATCCTAGTTTTGCTTCTTGTTAACTTTGTGAGTTAGGCAAATTACTTAGCCTCTCTATGCCTTGTTAACTCATATACAGATGAGATACTAATAGTGCCTATAATAGAAAGTGTGATCAGGTGTAAATGTGTTAATATTAGTAAAGCTCTTAAAACAATATTTGCCAAATATTAAGCACAACATACATAATAATGAAATACAAATCCTATTTCTGTAGTTTAGGGATAACTATCCCTTTGCCTAAATTCCCACAGCAAATTTTTATTTGTGAAATGTATTTATCTCTATCAATCATTTTATAATCTCTAACTGAAGTCATTTATGAATCTGTATCCTAAAGAAATGACTTTTTTAGGGTTCTTCAATTTTTTGTCCTCTGTACCTAGAATAATGTCATCTACAAAATAGGGAATTAGCAAATATTTGTTGAATAAAAATCCAAGGAAGGTATGCCAATCAGACCATTATATTTCCAATACCTATGAGGAACTAGCTCTTCGATGCCACTTATTCAGACAGCATGGCCCCACAAAGGTTTGAAGAATTTGACTAAATGTGCATGCCCCAAAATGATGAATACATACATAAAATGTCACTGTGTGCCAGCAAGAAATACCATAGAAATTTTAGACTGCTTATTGATCAAATTACTATCATTTCAATTGAATTATCATGGAATTTACAATAATTTGATTAGCCAGAAAGTCTGGAATTTGCCATGACTTTAACACACGTACAGCACAAGATAGATAGTTTAACTTTGTGTTGGCTTTATGCGTATAAAATGGTGAAAATAATAGCAATAATTATCCCAGGTAAATAGCTAATTGCTGCCTGTAAAGTATTTGCAAACACAAAGTACCATATAAATTCCTAATAATAGTAATTAGCAAAGCCTAGAGACTTTTAAAGGAAATCCCTTCACCTCAGCTTATTTCTGCCATTTAAATCTCCTAAAATTTCTTTATCTACAATTTCTATCAAGTAAACAAATAACAATGTATAAAACACAAGCATGCAGGCAATTTAAGGGTATATCATTAAATTGCCCATTGGCAGTGGCTTTTTAAAACCGTTTTCTGCTATCATGTAAATAGCGACCTCACAATTTTTAACTTGTAATGTATTTACTGAGAATTTTATTGGATTCACTTAGATTGGATCCACTCTATGCCCAGTTAACAGCTTAAGGCAAGCATTAGAATTTTATTTAGTTAAGAAAAACATCATCAACTAATACGGTACACAAACATAAATGTCACACACCACAAATGTTGTAATAGAATTTCCATATCAAAGACAGTAAGTCATTGGAGACCTTCTGCATCTGGGTCTTGAAAGCATTTGGGGCCAATTATAATGTCAAAAGGGAGAATGGGAGATGGTTTGGATGGCCTAATAAAAAACCTTTTCTATCATAAAGGAAATATTCAAAAGACTTAGATTAGAATGAAAAATTTGAAAGACTCATAAATATTCTGACATTTAATATTTTAAGTGATTCTTCCCACTTGTTGACTTCTGCCAATATCATAAGTATTTTATTCAAACAACAGGCATTTTGACACAAATCCTGAGTGCCATTTTTAGTTAGCCTTGGACAAAATGCAAGTCCTCTACATGCCTCATCAATTTTCTCACCAGTAAAATAAACATGCCTGCAAAATAGTAGGTCCTCGGTGTGTGCGCATGCCAGGTGGTGAATATTATAGGTTTGGTGGGCCATCATGTCACTGTTGCAAGTACTTGAATCTGATGTTGAATGCAAAATCAAACATAGACATTACGTTAATAAAGGAATGTGGTGGTGTTCTAATAAAATTTCAATTATACAAAAAAAGTAGTGGGCCATATTTTGCAGACAACTGTCCACATTAATGAACCCTATTAGGCTTGTACAGTGCAAAACCTACATGACAGTAAGCACTGGGCTCTCTTTCAAAATAGATACCCTGCAGCCTGCAGTCTCCAATAGATGAATTCAAGCAAGCATATTTTCCCCAGGCATTATTCTTTTGGTCTGTGGAAAGCCCTCTGAGGCATGATCTATTAGCAAGTCATTAAATGACTGCTCATTCTACCTTATGGCTCCTTGTGCATAGTTAACCAACTGTTAGAGTATTCAACATCAAGGGCAATACGAGTAAATGTAACGTGAGTTGTATAAAAATAGCACCAACAGAGACTTTGGTGTTCTCGGTGTTTTTTATTTGCCAAATGTAATCAATCTGCTTTTTGTTTCTTGGAAAAAATATAGCTTTTTATATGATATTTTTTCTCAAGATGAGTACAAAGTAGCATAAATAGTTCCAATTATAAGAAAAAAATCAAGATTTTCCTAACACCTTTTCACTCTGAAAAGATAGATGCCAAAGAGAGGGTATGGGGCTTTTTCACTAAAACAGTAACTCAGCTTCGAGTGATATTGCTGACATTTTAGAGGTGAAAACTGTCAGTATTGATTTATCAGACTAAAACTCTCAGGGACACTTTAAAATATATTCCAGTTTCCCAGGGTTAAATGTAGTTTCTGGAATTGAGTTAATCACTTTGAAAGCGACCCTCCTCCATTCACAGTCTGTATGTGGTTTAACCTGTCAAGCAGGGTGTGTGGGCAATCCCAGGTTCTGGTGGTGGTTTCACGTCCCAGTGGTCATCTTGCACAGAGTAGATGCACCAACATGTTTGTTAAAAAAAATTAACTCCCTAACTCACAATGCCATAATCCCATGTAGAATTTCCTAAGGATATATATATGGAGACTTATGTGGCAGATAATTTTTTCAGAGAAGACTTTTGTTATTGAATGAGTATTTTAGTATTAAAGAAGTCCTAAGATAAAGAAAATTAATTCTGACCTTAGATTTAGAAGTCAATTAATTCAGTGACTCAAGATTTCATCTATTCATTCATTCAGCATTTATTTGGAAATAAGTATTAGTGAAAAGAGACCTTATTTTCAAAAATTGCATGGATACTTGAAAAGTCAACATATAAAAACATCTATAATGTAACATAAGTATGTTCTTAGAACAAAGATTCTCACCATCTCAAAGAAAAAATGAAAAAGGGTCGGAAATCAGATTGATTGAAGAACATATACTCAATGCACGGTATAGGTCAGGCATTATTCTCAGCCCTGGGGATACTTCAGTGAACCAAAAAGGAACAAAAAATCTCAAAAAAAATATTTACCATCATACAGGTGATATTATAGCATTTGGAGAAGCTGACTATAAACAATAAATATAAAGAAGAAAACTACGTTAGAAGAGATCTGCACTATTGAAAAATAGAGAAAGGCAAGGAGGATCAGGAATTTATTTCTGCCAAGGTTGAAATAAATTACATTAAGGAAAGGTTCTTGATATGCTGATGAGGCTGGAATGCGTGAATGAACTATTAATTAGTATGATGTACAATAAAATGAATGCTGGTGTTACCCTTTGTAAAACTGTTTGTGCTACTGATAATAGTATCCTTATAAATGCATATTTTGAATTTTAGGATTATTCTAACCACTGGATGGTAGAAAGAGCTAGAGTTGAAAAATAGTCCTAAATTTAAGTTTATCAGTTCATATGGTACTGGGATCAGTATTTAAATTGTTAACGCTAAAGTGAAAGATAGAATAGGTACAATAACAACTATTAGTTTTAATGAAGTTAAGGATCAAGGTGATTCAATAATACATAATTTTATGGCATCTGCAATTGGTCACAGTAGTCTGTTTGGACCTACAACGTGTACTTCCTTTTGTAGTTGTGTATAGCCTAGAATAAGGGTTGACAAACATTTTGTGCAAAGGGTCAAATGCAAATACTTTAGGCATTGTGGGCCCTATTGTCTCTGTTGTACCTATCCAACTTGGTCACTGTAGCTCAAAAGCAGCCGTTGACAATATGTAAATGAATAGACATATCTGCGTTCCAATAAAGCTTTATATGAGTACTGACATTTGAATTTCGTATAATTTTCACTCATCATGAAATACTGTATTTCTTTACTCTTTTCCAACAATTTAAAAATGTTTGTATAGCCAGAGGGCTATACAAAAACAGGTGGCAATCTAGATTTGACCTGTAGGCCATAGTGTGCAAACCCACGCTTATAACTTCTCTTTCAATCAGTGTCATAAAAGCTATGGCAAATACGATCGCAACAATTAATAGAATGCTGAGTAAAAACATGCTTGTTAAGACAAGGGTTTGAAGCTCTGGGGATAACATTTGAAGTTTTGCACAAATATTTAGCTCTGTCACCTTAACAAGCTCTGCTCTTGGTCAGGGCTATATAATTTACTACATTTAGATAGTTCTGTGTATTTAATTTATGACTCTTTTTAAAAGTAAGTCTTATTATTTTTGGACTTCTTTATTTGAGGGAATTTAGTAAAGATAGAAAGGGACCAGCTGTAGGCTAAATTCAGATCTCACACAACTTTATTTGTAACAACAAACCTTTAACAGCTATTATGCAATTAGGATATCCTGAACCAACATCAAAGTCATAAACTCTATTGTGAATATGAACTACAGAATGGGGATGAGCTGCTGTCGCTAACGTAACTTGTTCCATGGATCAAAGGCATGGGTCTATTAATAAAGTTAGCATAGTTAGTGTGTGGGTAAGTCTAAGTTTAGTCATTCAGAGATTTTTCAATTCTCTGCAGTCACCCCAAACAAAATTATTAGTTTAGGTAATGGTTTTTCAATCCATTAGGGAAATTAATTTCCATATTGAACTAATAGATTAAGCTTCACAGCTTATGTAAATTTATTTCTATCTGCTCACAGAAAGGTCAATTCCACTGATTGGAAGTATGAGTCAGTAAAAATCTGATGTGGTCATGTATTCAAGTTCATATTTAGAGGACAAACAATCATGCTGTCTATCCTAAAAAGTGGGGAAGGAACCAATTTGTAATTATTAATAGAATTGTCATGTGGTATGCCTTGCCGAGTTTTGAGGGTGACAAAGTTTTAGAAGTTGTGAATTACACCTGAGATATCCGGGGGCAGAACATTCTCGGCAAAAGAACATCCCTGGCCTAATGAAGGAGCAGCAATGAAGCTACTGCGGCTGGAATGAGCAATGGGATGAGAAGAAATGCAATTAGAGAGGACACAAAGGACGAGATCTGAAGGTCCTTGTGGATGATGTTAAAGCTATGTTGAAGTAAGATTATCAGATGAAAAGCAAGAAAAATATATGGTGCTGATAATAAAAGTGGTTATTTACACTTAGTCAGAAGCTATGTGTAGCAGTATCTTTGGTCTTTATAACAGTCTGGCTAGGTATATATTTTTATTCCCTTATTACATAGAAGTTAACTTCTTCTTTTAAAAAAAGTTATTGGACTTCCACTGTCACACAACTAGCAAAAGACAGAATTGAGATTAGAACTCAGTGTCAATTGTCTCATCTCTCTATATCATACTGTGTCTTTAAAATACCATTTCTTTCAACTAATGCATGTTACAAAGTTTAAAAATTGAGGTCTTACATTCATTCTTTACTTATGATCACTGCTGGATGAGAAGTCAATTCAATAAAGCCAACCCACTTAAAAAATTAAACATAAAACATAAACTTAAATCAAAAGTGCCTATATAATTGTCAGAGAAGCAATACAGAGAACATGGAACAATTAGGTTTTTAAAATCTCATAGGATATGTACACATATGTTACAGAGATATATGCTGTGTTTATAATAAGCCATTTTTATTCATTTGTTCCAATGAAAATAGCAAATGTAAGTTATCTATAAACTGTAAAGTATTATAAAATTTTGGTATTATTAAGAAAAATATATAGTTCAATTTAAAGTTTCCATTTGAAGATATACTTTCTGAAACATACCTTAAACCTATTTATACATATTATTGGACAACAAAATGCTTTGTTCCCTGTTCTTTCTTGTCACACAATTTAAATTATGTCTTATTGATTAATAGGCATATTATTTGTTGATGATGATTTATTGCTAAACCTCTTAGGTATGTAGAACTGTGATCTAGAGAAAGGATTTATTGTAGTTGCCTGAAGCAAGAATTTACTATGACACCAATATATTGTGAAACCCCACATGCCAACAAAACATGGATGGATATTATATTGAATTAGTTTATTGAAAATTTAACTTTAGAAAATCTTTTTCAAGCAGATAATTGCTTTCAACTTCAGTGTTTAACATTTTAATATATCTGAAAAACATCTTTTTAATAGTGTGCCATTTTGCTGGAATAATTTCACCATCATTGTCATTGTTTATTTATGCCTTGTGGAAGTATTAAACAAACATTATTCAGAGACGTGGAATAAAATGTGCTAACCTGAATTTCAAGTGGTCCTTTCGATATTCTGGGAATTTTAAGGTTTTCACAGAGAATTACCACATGAATGGCCACAAGTGGAGAATTTTTGCCTCACAAATATCTGAAGATATTTACCAAAACATAAAAAGCTTTCCTCCCATTCATTCCCACCTTTATTCCACCGTTTTGATCTATTTTTCTTTACAACAGAAATAACTTCCTAAAATCATATTTTAACAACTTTACTGGTCGTTAACATAAAATAAACTGGCCATATTTAATTGTACAATTTAATGCTTTGATATATGTATGCAATCAAAATCAAGATAATGAAAATATCCATCACTCCAAAAGTTGCTTCATGCCATCTGCATAACACCACATGCCTCTTTCCACACCATCGCCTGTTCTCCATGTCTAAGGAAACCAGTAGTAAGCTTTGTCACTATAGATCATTTGGCATTTTCTGGAACTTTGTGTAAGTGGAGTCATATTAAAAGCAATGGTTTGGTTTGGTTTGGTTTGGTTTGGTTTGGTTTGGTAATGTCATGCTTTTTTCAATCACCTTAAATATTTTGAGATTCCCCCATGATATTACAAGAGTGGAACGAGTTGCTGTATAGTATGTCGTGGTAACACAGGCTCAAGCACAACAGAAACTTCGAGCAAATAACTACTTTATTACCTACACAGCATAAAGGGTCCAAAAAATTGTGGGAAGAGATTCCATTATGATCGGTCTCACAGGGAGGCCAAATGTTTAAGTCAGGTTTGTTGGATAGCAGCCCTGCATGCCCCACTTGAGAGAGGAAGGACAAAACTGTGCTGCCCAAGGGTGGAATATTTATACAATCCGGGGAGTGGCGGGGGGCCCTGACCCTGAGAGTTCCTGCCCTGATAAACAGCTAGCATTGCTTGTTCCTGGTTTTTGGTTTAAGTTATGGTCAGGCCACTCCATTAGACCTAACAGCTCCCTTGCCCTATAGAATGGAAACACTGAAACATCTGCATATAATATAAAAGAGGGGGGTTAGGCAAGGGCTGGAAGATGGCTGCTAGGTGTGTCAGTTACTTCCCCAGCAACAAGTAATAATGGTAAATTTTATTTTTGTTGCTGAATAATATTCCATTGAATGGATAGATCACAATGGTTTTATGCATTTACCTGTTGATGGGTATTTGAACTTTTTTCCAGTTTTTGGCTATTACAAGTAAAACTACTATAAACATGTTTGTACCAAGTCTTTGTGTGGACATATGTTTTCATGCATGTGCTGATCAGTACTCTAGTGAACAACTGAATGGGAGCTTTCTGAAGATCTCTGGGGTTCTCCCTGTGTGTATCTGTTTCATTTCTGACACTATGTCCTCAGTTTTGTCTCCTCAACTCAGGGATTCTTCTGAGTTCTGTCTCAGTCCTCTTTCTGTGCCACAGTATGGAAATTCTTTTTACTAAGTTGGGATCAAGCATAGGATTCGACTCTTTGATTTCATGTCTCTTGAGGGTATCCATTCTTTTATTACCTGATATATAGTTTTTGAAAACCATTGTTTCTTATGTCTCCAAACAATTTTTTATAAGAGCTTAAAAAGAGTTAAAAATCAAAAGAATTAATGTCATATATAAAAATTCACTAGCACAAGGTCAGGTTATTTGTTCATTCATAGGTAATATGTTTGATTTTTTTCATTTTATGAATTTGGAGCAGAACTTTTTCACTAGAATTTGAAAGTCTTACTACATGCCTTTAACTAAGTTATTTCCACTGGGAAAGTTTTCTGCATCACTTTATATCTTTAATGACATTATTTCTTACCATGCTCATTTAAAGACTTTATGATGTAGTCACCATACATGATATCATCAGAAAGACAAATTGTGTATTAATTTTCCATTGTATTGAAGTTTGTTTTAAATTTGTTTTAAGTTTGTTGATTGGCTAAATTGATAAGTATTTAGGATTTTACAAAATAATAATTTTGTCTATTTGGATTGTATTGTGAAAAACAAATGTCTTAGTAGTAAATTCTATTCTCTAAAGACAGTAGAATTCAAATCCTACCTCTACAATCTGGCCAGATTTTTAGAAAGTTCCCTAATCTGTTTATAGCTCAAGTTTCTTAATGTGAATTACAGCTAATAGTAAAAACTCCTCCTTGGGGTTTTTAAGATTGGATGTGCGCAGCTGACATATAGCAAATACTCAATGAGTGGTAGCTATTTTATATATTGATTATCCTGAAAAAATGTTTATGATGTTAACTCTTCTATTTTTTCACTTTTTTAACCTGAGAATTTCATTTTTTTTTTTTTCGTTTAATTTTTTAAAGGATTTATTTGTTTATTTATTTATTTATTTATTTATTTGCTTTTATCCATTTTTACCCTCCCCACCCCCGTTTCTGCTGTTTCTCTGTCCATTTGCTGGGCAACTCTGTGTCCGCTTCCTGCCCTCTCTTCTCATCCTTCTCCTCCTGTCTTCACTGGGATTCGATCCTCGAAACCTCTGATGTGGGAGAAAGGCATCCTCCTGCCTGCGCTGCCTTAGTTACTGGTTTTTCAGCACGTCTTGTCTTGACTCTCCCTTGTGTGACTCTCCTGTTACGTCACCATGTTGCTGCATGGCTTGCGGGCCTGGCGGCTCACCCACAAACGGGGCCTGGCAGCTCACCCGCTCGTGGGGTGTGGTGGCACACACTCATGCGGGGCCTGGTGGCCCACGCGTCTTCTATATTTTTCTTTTTTCAATTTTTACCAGGAGGTCCTTGGGTCCGAACCCAGGTCCCTCCATATGGGAGACAGACACCCAACCATTTGAGCCACATCTGTCCCCCTTTTATATCTCTTAAGGTTGACCAAAGATACCTAGAGTTACAGTCATTTCTCATACAGGATGGTCATATACTAAATCAAGCTTAGTTTATCACTAGCATTCCAAACACCAGATCTAGGGAGAAAAACTAGGTCTGGAGACACATGCATGGTTTCTAATATAGTGAATGTTTAGCCTACCCTGATTATCACAAAATCAGGACAGCGAGAATATTCTCATTCAAAATTATTGATTGGATTTTTCTTTTGACTTATTGAGTTTTTGTTTGGGTTGAGTTATTTGCAATTATCAATAAATATAAAAATAGAAGAAAAAGTAGGTGAATTCCTATTTGTAGTTCATTAGGTAAAATATATCATGCATAGAAATAATAAAGTAAACATTGTTGCTCTTTCCTTTTCTTATTATCAAGAATTCTTCTGAATTTTTTTTAACTAGAAAAAGGTACAATAACATCAATGTATAACAGGTCAAAAGGTTTAGATTCCCATTGACATTATAGTACTGATATTTACTCCAGCCCCCTCTAGACTTACCATTTCACCTAAGATGACAAAAAAGGTAATGGACACTTGTAAATGTCACCATAAAAGGACACAGGCCCATTAAAAGCCTGATAATTAATCATAAGACTACAGAATGCTGCCACTGCCTCATACTACCACCACACCAACAGGGCTCCTGTATAATAATCATAGATTACAGCTTTAAGAGTTGTAAGAGACAGACTCTATCCAAGGAAACTTCTTAGGAAAACTCCAAAACACAGAGGATACAAAAACAAAAACACGGAAGGAATTAAATCCTCTGGCACCTACAGCCATATCAAATTTCAGTATTGTCCATCTCATATAAGAATAGCATAAATCATCACACTAAAGGCTTTTTTCCTCAGTCTTATTATTTGATACAGCATGTCCAGCCTTCAACAAAAATTAAAAGGCATTTTCAAATGCAAGAGGAAAAAGCAGCAAATCAAGCATCAAAATCAGACCCAGGTATGACACAGGCAATGGAAATATCAGAAAGGGGATTTAAAGTAACTATGATTAATATGCTAAGGGTTCTAACAGAAAAGATAGAAAACATTCAATAACAGATGTTAATGCAAGCAGAGTTGGAAACACTAAGAAAGTTTTTAGGGAAATGTTAGAAATCAGAAACACTGTAACAGAAATTATAAATACCTTTGATCGACTCATCAGTAGACTGAAAATGTCAGAAAAAAGAATAAGTGTGTGGGGAGCAGATGTTGCTCAAGTGGTGGAGCACCTGCTTACCATGTTCAAGGTCCTGGGTTTGATCCCTGGAACCTCCTAAAAACAAAAGAAACAAACAAAAACAGCTCTCATTGGGAAGTGGATGTGGCTCAGTGGTTGAGTGCCTGCTTCCCATATATGATGTCCTGGATTCAGGCCCTGTTAAATCCTTAAAAAAAAAGAATAAGTGTGCTTGAATGCAAGCCAAAAAGTCTATGCAAACAAGAAATGAAAGTCAAAATAAAAACCAAGAACTGTGGGGAAATTTTAAGTTATGTAACATAAATGTATCTGGAATACCAGAAGGGGAACAAGGAACAAAAAATATTGGAAGTAATAATGTCTGAGAATTTTACAAAATTAATAACAGACGTCAAAATACAGATCCAGGAAGCTGAAAGAACACCAGGCAACAGAAACATCAAACAAACAAACAAAAAACCTCAAGAAAAACTAAACCTAGGCATCATATTCACATCACAAAAAAACAAAGACATAGAGAAAATATTGAAAGAAACCAGAGAGAAACAAACAAACATACAAACTTCAACAACACACCTTACATGTACAGGAAAAAGAATTGTAAGTAGATTTATTTTCAAAAACCATACAAGCAAAAAGAGGATGGAGTGAAACATTTAAGGTTTCTTGGGAAAAACATTGCCCTAGAATTCTATATCCAGGGAAAATATGTTTCAAAAGCAAGAAAAAAAAAAGTCAGCAAAAATAACAAAACAGAACAAAAGCAACAAACAAGCAAACAAAACTGACAGAACAAATGTTCTTGGATCTATGGAATCTAATAAAAACCTCACAACAACCAAAGGAATGCATAATTAAGAAAAAATGGCTGAATTTCAGTAAGAGATCTCTGTGATGTTTTAACGTACCCCTGTCATCACCACCTACTCCTCAGCTTAATGGTGACCTAGAGACTGCATCCTCCATTCCTATTGAAGGTTTCTGGTACAGAGAGAGCAATATGGACTGTATTAGTATTCCAAAGGGATGCCAGAAATCCATTGGCTTTTATAAAGGGTATTTATGTGGAGTTACAAGGCACTAAAGAGTCCAAATCAAGATTGCTTTTTCATCAAAGTCAGTTGCCATATGTTGAAGCAAGATGGTCACTGATCTCTGCAAGGGGTCAGCCTTCCCCTTTGGGCTTCCTATCTCTCAGCTATAGGTTGGCATAGGGCTTGTCTCTCAGGGCTTCCTCTCTCCCCTGTCATAGGACTTGCTTCTTTCTGGGCCTTCTATATCAGTCTTCCCAAGGGCAGCTACAAACTACCAGGCAAATGGCTTATCTCTACCCAGGGCCTTAGCTTTTTGAGCCTTCTCCTTTCTGTCACATGACAAGATCAAAAAGACAAATTTCTCTCCCCTTCCTGTGTCTTCTTGAGTGTCCATTTATATCAGTCCACCAGGGGAGCAAGGATTCAACCTGAATCACTACTTACTGATGTGGTTGAATCAAAGCCCTAATCTTAACAGGTAATTTAATCAAGGGCCCCTCAACTGAATACAATATAATCAGAGGGTATCACACCCAGAAGAATAGATTAGTTGATGAAAATAATCTTTCCCTTTTTAGGATTCACAAAAATCATCTCACACTGTCACATGGAATTTAGTCTCATAGAATTGTGTTTGTTTACTTTGATCGGTTTGGAGGCTCCTAGAAGGATTGGCCTAAGAGTTTGCCATTGTTTTGCCTGCCCTGAGATTCCTCATTGCTGATGTGGCTTCCCACATGGCATTTGTCAAAAGAATTTAAAATTAAATGTATTAGCAACTGCCACACACAGAAAAGGATAGCAGTCAAGGCAAATAAGAGACAATCTAAAATCATGGGAAGAAAGAGGCTGGGGAAAGAAATACACTGAGGAATAAGGGCTTTGGAAAGCATCACACATTACCAGGGGATCTAGAAGGCCACACACACACACACCCAGGGCTAGATACAGCTCAGACAAATTTTGAGAAAGCTCTATGCTCTCACCTCTGGCTGACTTTCACACTACACTCAAGCAGGAAGTGAAAGCTAAGATAGGCTGATAAATAGCCTGGTTAAGCATTGAAGGAACACAAAGCCATTCTTGAAACAATGTGGGCTATCCCCCTCCCCATCCTTTTAAGGAAATATCTGTCAAATCACTAGTTGACCACTAAACTAAGAAAACAGTAACTTCAGTGGCTATCACAACAAAGAATATAGACTTAATAAAAGTAGTTCATAAAAGCTAATGAACAAATCAACAACAACAACAAGGAGCAAATACAAACCCAAAAGATAGGGGTAGAATCTGATTTTCAGTTGTTGCAGTTTGAGATTATTTTATGAATCCCCCCAAAAGAGAAAGATTATGTTTGTAAACTTACCTATTCATTCCTCTGTGTGTGATACCCTTTGATTGCATTAAATTTGGTTGAGGGGCCTTTGAATAGATTATTTGATAAGATTGCTGTAGGGCTTTTTATTGGACTACTTCAGCTCAGCTTGAGTTCCCAGCTCCTTGCTGGGTCTCATATAAAGGGACACTCACTCAGACAGACACAGGAATAGAGTGTTCTGGCAATTTTGATCCTGCCATGTGATGAGGCTCAAACACCTGGGGCCCTGGTGAGAGTGAGTCATTTGCCTGATAGCTTACAGCTGAAATGGGAAGAAAGCAGAACAGCTGAGATTGATATTGGTGACCCAGAAAGAAACAAGCCCTATGCCAGAAGAGAAAGAACTACAGGATCACTTAAGCATGAAGCCTCAAGAGGCTGGGCCCATGGAGCACAAGAAGAAAGGGTGAGCCCAGAAGGAAAGGATGAAACCGGTTCAGAGATCAGTGGTCAGTTTCACCACGTCGCAACATGTCGGAATCAACAATAGTTGATTTTAGTGAGAAAGCATCTCTGAAGTGCCTCAGTTTGGAATTTTCATGGCCTTGGAATTGTAAGCCTTTACCCCAAATAAATTCCTTTACAAAAAACAGACTTATGGTACTTGCACTGGCAGCCCTTTGACAAATAAACAGAAATTGGTACCAGAAGAGTGGGTTGTGCTGCTTGCAATTACCAAAAAATGCTGGGAAGGTTTTATAAATGAGTAAGGGTTATTTTTTGGAGGAATTGTGAAATGCTTGATGAAAAAGTCCTGGATTGCCCTGAAGAGACTGTTGGTAGGAATATGGACGCTAAAGTTATTCCTGGTGAAGGCTTAGAAGGAAATGATGAAAGTATTGTTGGAAACTGGAGAAAAGGTGATCCTTGTTTTGATGTTGCAGAGAAATTGGCAAGATGTTAAATGGAAAGCAGAATTTGAAAATGATGTGCTTGTATATTTAGCTGAGGAGATTTCAAAAATATATGTGTAAAATGTGTCCTGGCTTCTCCTTGCAGCTTAGAGCAAAATGTGAGAGGAAAGAGGTAAGCTGAGAATTGAATTTTTGGAAACAAAGATCCAGAGACTGATTTTGGAAATTCCAATCTTCTGGGACACAAACCCCCAGAAGATAGTGGCCAATTTGAAGAATTAACTAAACTTGGAACTTCTAAGTCAGGATTGAAAATGCTGTTTTCCAGGAAGGACTTGTGGCAAGTCTTACTGTTTGATGGCTTGGACCCTGAATGCTAAACCAAAGAGCTTTTTGTGAGATCTGTTTGAATGAAAACACTGTCAGCCTGGATGAAAAGGGACATGGACGGGAGAGATCAAAGGGCAAATGGCTTTAAGAGGAAAACCATGGATGCTGAGGTCTGGAATTAAGATATCTCCTTCACCCAAGAGAGGGACCTCATACATGTGTTCAGAGAGGATGAGTTTGCCCTGGCATTTTAAGAGGATGGATGTTCCGGCACCCTGTTCATGGTAAGTTTGGCCACCTCAGGCAACAGAGAGTGTGAAGCACATTTCCAGGTGTCTGGGAAGAGTTAGATCATCACCCCACTGCTCTGGGAAGGGGTCTGTTCCCCATAGATTGGGGAGAGTGAGGTCAGTCACCACCCCATTGCTCTGAAGGAGATGATACTGTTTCCCATAGGTTGGGGAGAGTTAGGTCACCACCCCACTGCTCTGAGGTGGTTGGGCTTAGTCTCCATAGATGAGGAAGAGTCAGGATGCCACCTAACCGTACTGAGGGGGTTGGACCTGTATGCCAGATTAGGGAGAATGTTTCCAACACCTCACAGTACTAAAGGAGGTGATATTGTACTTCAGAAATTGGGGAAGGTGTGGCCATCACCCCAATGTTCTTGGAGGGTGAGGTCTGGAGTGTCATCACTACTCTGATGCTTGATGAGGTTGGAACCAAGAAAATGGCCATTGGGCAAGCCTGTAGAAAGGGTGGGGCCCCATGAGGCCCCAAGGAGAAGAATCATTCATCGTTTAAGGATGACTCTTAGAGTTTGAAATCTAATGGAGTATGCCCTGAAAGTTTTTGGTACTGCTGGGAACCTGTGACATATTTTTCACTTCCAAATTCTCCTTATGGTAATGAAAATGTTTTTACAATGTATGACCCTTTTTTATATATTGGAAGCAGATAACATATTTTCTAAGTTTCACAGGTCTACAGCCAGAGGGAACTTTTGACCCAAGATAAACTACATGGCTGTAACTGACTTTGATGTGACTTTGTACTTAGCATTGTTACTGAAAAGATTTAAGTTTTTTTTGGAATATTGTGATATAATGAATGCATTTTGTATATGGAAAGACATGTGTTTTGGGGATGCAGAGGGTGGAGTGTGGCAGTTTGATTTGATAAATAGCCTGGTTAGCATTGAAGGAATGCCCAAACACAAAGCCATTCTTCAAACAATGTGGATTATCACCCCCCACCACCCTTTTAAGGAAATATCTGTCAAATCACTAGTTGACCACTAAACTAAGAAAACAGTAACTTCAGTGGCTATCACAACAAAGAATATATACTTAATAAAAGTAATTCATAAAATCTAATGAACAAATCAGCAACAACATCAAGGAGCAAATACAAACCCAAAAGATAGGGGTAGAATCTGATTTTCAGTTGTTGCAGTTTGAGATTATTATATGAATCCCCCCAAAAGAGAAAGATTATGTTCGTAAACTTACCTATTCCTCTGTGTGTGATACCCTTTGATTGCATTAAATTAAGTTGAGGTGCCTTTGATTAGATTGCCTGTTGAGATTGCTGTAGGGCCTTTTATTGGACTAAGTCAGTGAGGTGGGACTCAGGTTGTGTCCTCACCTCCTCCCTGCATCTGAAACAAATGGAAACACAGAGAAAGACTCACTCAGACAGACACAGAAGAGAGAGCTCTGCCATTTTTTTATTCTGCCATGTGACAGTAAGGAGAAGCTCAAATACCTGAGGTCCCAGGGAGAGATGAGTCATTGGCCTTATAGCTTACAGCTGAACTTAGGAAGAGAGCAGCCTTTCCGATACTGATATGAGATGCCTGGAAAGAAACAAGGCCTATGCCAGGAGAGAGAAGGCTATAATATCGCTTAAGCATGAAGCCCTAAGAGACTGGGACCACAGAGCAGCACGAGAGGAAAGGGTGAGCCTGAAAGGGAAGGCTGAAACCTGAGCAGAGATTAGCAGCCACCTTGCTTCACCAGCGTGGCAACACACCAGGATCAACAGTAGCTGTCTTTGGGGGAAAAGTATCGTTGATGATGCCCCAGTTTGGACTTTTCATGGTCTTGGAAATTTAAGCTTTCTCTCCAAATAAATCCTCTTATAAAAGCCAACAGATTTCTGTTACTTTGCATCCACAGCCCTTTGGCAAACTAAAGCAATAGCTTTGATGGCTTGAAGCTTTGTACTACAGAAAAACATGTTCTTAAACTTAGTCCATTCCCACGTGTATGAACATATTATAAATAAGAACTCTTCAGGATGTTACTTCAATTAGTGTTGCTTTAATCCGGATTACTGCAGTCCTTTATAAGCAGAGTGAAAGTCAGCAGGAAAACAGCCAGAAGGAGCAGCCAGATGCTGAAAGGCAGTGGAACCTGGAAGAGAAGGAAGAAACCAGGAAAGGTTGCCATGTGCATTGCCAGGTGACAGAAAATTCAAGGACCAAGGATCAATAGCTGTAAACCCTAGCATGCCACAGTCTTCTGGGAGAAAACAAACCTTGCCAATATTTTGATTTTGTACTTTACCTAGCCTAGTCTCAACACCAGAAGCCAATAAATTCCCATTGTATAAGCTAACTCATTCCATATTACTTTGATTTAGCAATGAGGAAAACTAAAACAATCTTCCACATGTCATTTTTGCATAAATGGTAGAACTGATCCTAAAATTCATATGGAATTGCAAGTGTCCCCAAATTGTTAAAACAATTTTGAAAAAGAAGAGCAAAGTTGGACACCTCAAATTTCCCAATTCCAAAATTTAATACAAAGCTACAGAAATCAAAAGAGTATGGTACTGGCATAAGGCTAAACATAGAGATCAATAGAATTAATACAAAAATAACCCCTACATTTTTGGTGATTGAGTCTTAACAAGGGCACCTAGCCATTCAAAGGGGGAAATAAAAGTCTCTTCAACAAATAGTGCTGGACAACAGGATATCCACATGCAAAAGAATGAAGTTGGACCCTGAGATACACAGATTAATTCAACATGAATCAAAGACCTAAATGTAAGAACTAAAACTAAAAAATTGTAAGAATAAGATATAGGGGTACATTTTGGATTTCACAGTCTGGATATGTCACCAAAAGCACAAGCAATGATTATATATATAAACATTGGGATTCAAAAATTAAAAGATTTGTACTTCAAAGGACATAATCAAGAGAATGAAAGAACAATCCACAGTATGCATATAAGCAATTTCAAATCATATCTTTGAATATATAAAGAAATCTTACAACTCAACAACAAAAACACAACATATTTTTTAAAAATAAAAGACATAAATAGACATTTCTTCAAAGAAAGTATATAAATGGCCAATAAGTAGATGAAAAGATGCTCAATATAATTAGTCATTAGGAAAACACAAATAAAAAACACATTGATATTTTATTTCACATCACTAAAATGGCTATAAGAAAATGGGAGCAAATCACAAGTGTTGGAGAGGATGTGGGGGAATAAGAAAATTCATACATTGCTGGTGGGAATGTTAAATGGTGCAATTGCACTGCTGTAGAACACAGTTTGGTAGTTTCTCAAATAATTTGACATAGAATTGCCATATACCTAATATTTCAACTCCTACGCACATACTCAAAAGATTTAAAAACAGGTTTTGAAATAAAAACTTGCACATGACTATTCATAGCAGCATTATTCACAAAAACAAAAATTGGAAAACATCCAAATGTCCTTCAGGTGATGAATGGATAAACAGATTATGGAATATCAATACAATAGAATATTATTCAGCCATTAAAAGTAAAAAAGTATGGATATGTGTGAAAACATGGATGGATCTTGAAACAATTATGCTAAGTGAAACAAGTCAGATACAAAAGGCCACATAGTGTATGATTCCATTTATATGAAATATCCAGAATAGACAAATACAAACCATTGAGACACAATGAAGGTTAGTCATTGACAGGGGTGATAGAGGTAAAGAGAATTACTGCTTTATGCATACAGGATTTCCTTTTGGAGTGGTAAAACTGTTGTGAAACTAGATAGTAGTCATGTTTACAGAACATTGTGAGTGTACTGAAAACCACTAAATTATACACTTTAAACTGGCTAACATGGTGTGTTTTATGTCATTTAAATTTTACTTCAATAAAAAGAAAGAAGTAATAGAAAAATAAAAACTTTTTCAGATAAACAAATACTGGTGGAACTCTTTCCCTATAGACCTGCTTCTCAAGAAAGACGTTTTCTTCAAAGAGAACGAAAATAATGTATTTCAATATCTCACACCTACACAATGAAAAGAAGAGCATTGGAGAAAGAATAAATGAAGGTAAAATAAAGCCTTTTATTTCTCTATTCATTCTTCATCTAAAAACTATTTGTTTAAAGTAACAATAAAATTCTATTGTAGCACATGGATAAGGAAAGGAATGGTGACAATACCATAAGGGGTCAGAGCGAGGAATTTGGAATTTTTTATTATAAGGCACCTGCATTACAAATGAAGCAAAAAGTATTATTGGAAGGTGGGCTAGAATTGGATATTGCAAACTCTTGGGCAACCACAAAAATGCTTTTAGAAGAATCTAAATTGATCTGATAAGAGAGGTGAGAAAATGGAATCATAGCACCTAAACCATAGAAGTCAGATAAAGAAGACGGGAAAAAGGGAAAAAGCATAAATTCCATAAAAAAAAAAACAGTTACAAAATTGGTGGTTATTAATCCAACTATGTCTATAATCATTTTAAATATTAAGGGTATACATATACCAATTAAAAGACAGACATATTGTCAGAGTGGATTTTTTAAAAGCAAGACAGCTCTACATTTTCTACAAGAAACTCAGTTTAAATATACAATTATAAAAACTGAAATAAGTTAAATGTAAAGTGATGGAGAAGAGATATATCACACTGGCTGCAATTTAATTTGGTTGCTAAGTATCCAGATGTGTGCTGACATCACAGATTAAGTGCTACTCCACCATAAGAGTTCCTCAGACTCCACCCTCCAGGTTCAACAATTCACTAGAATGACACTTAGAACTCAAGAAAGCACTGTATCTTCAATTACTATTTCATTATAGAAAAGGAGATATAAATAAAAAGGAACTAAAAGAACATAGGCATTGGCAAGTTCTGGAAGTGTCTCAGATGTGAAACTTCCGGTGTCTTCTCCTCCTGGAGTTAGGACAAGTCACCCTCCCAGCACATAGATGCATATTACCAACCAGGAAAACTCACCTGGGCTTCAATATCCAGATTTTTTAATTGAGTTGTCATTACATATTCATGATGGATTGAAAAAAATGTCCACATGCTTGAACTCAATCTCCAGTCTTCCTCTTTTCCTTAGAGCTCAGACTGATATTACTTGGATCAAAGCCCAACGATCTAGTCACATGGTTGGTCTTTCTGGCGTGGGCATCCCCCTTCCTAAGACTACAGTGTGGCTGACCCCACCTTGAAGCATCTCAATAGCATAAACTATCAGGTGTGCTGTGGGGGACTCACCAGTAACAAAGACACTTCTATCACTTAGAAAATTCCAAAGAACCAGGGACAAAGAAGAGTCATTTTTTTTTAAAATTTTACATCACTGACACTAATAAAAGAGAAAGTGGGTGTAGTTATATTAATTTCAGAAAAAAACAGACTTCAAAACAAGGAAAAGTATCAAAGATAAAGCAGAACAGTATACAAAGATAAAGGAGTCAGGTCTCCAAAAAGCCACAAAAACCCATCCATTTTATCCACAAAATACCAGCAGGTCATTGAGAGAGCCAGCAGGCAGAAATCAGTAAGGATAGTGAACACTACCAATTAACTTAATCTAATTGACAATAATAGACTACTACATTCAAACATAGCAGAATACACATTCTTCTCAAGCTCACATTCACCAAAAGAGACCACATTCTTGGTTATAAAACACATTTTAACAAATTTAAAAGAATAGAAATCATACAAAGTATGTTATCAGACAATGAACATGAAATTAAACTATAAATCTTGCTGAAAATTCCCCAACTACACAGAGATTATACAAAAACTGCTAAATAACAAATTGTCAACAAAACTCTTAAGATAAATTTTAAAATATTTTTACTTTAACTTCTTTGGTCTTCCTCTTAAAAACCCATAAATAGTCTAATCATGGGAATAACAGACAAATTCCAATAGAGGGCATCCTACAAAATGCATTGGTTTGGAAATGAGGCTTTAGCTACAACACCGAAAGCACTATACAAAAAATAATAATAATAAAGATAAATTGGACTTTATTAAATTGAAAAGTTCTGTTCTGCTGAAGACGCTGTTAAGATAATGAAAATACAAGCCAGACCAGGAGAAAATATTTGCAAAACATGTATCCGATAAAGGGATTTTATAGCCAAAATACACACATGCAAAAAAAAAAAAAAATCCAAAAAACTTAAAATTTGAAGTAAAGAAAACTAAAATCCTAGCTAAAAAAAATGTCAAAGGATATGAATAGACATCTCACCAGAGAAATACAGATGGCAAATAGGCATGTAAAAAGTAGTCAACATAATTTGTCACTAGGTATTTGCAAACGAACAAAATGAGGTACAACTACATCTGTACTAGAATAGCTAAAATACAGGGAATGTATGATACTGAATGTTGGCAGAGAAGTGGAGCAACATTGCTGATGGGGATGCAAAATGGTACAGCCACTTTGGAAGACAGTTTCTTATAAAAGTAAATATAACCTTACTATTTGATCCAGCACTTACACTTGTAATTTCTCTTAATCCTTTGCCATTCTTTATTTTTTTGACAGGGATTTTAGTTTTCTTAATTTTCATCTTTATTCAAAATCACAAAATTGCAAGAAATCAAGATGTCCTCCAATAGGTGAATGGTTAAATAAATAATAGAACATCTATACAATGTAAAAATATTTTTCAATTATAATAAGAAATAAGCTATCAAGCCACACAAAGACATGAATGAATCTCAAATGCATATTACTAATTGAAAAAAGTCATTCTGAAAATACTCATGATGCATTATTCCAGTTATATGACATTCTGAAAAGGCAAAGCTATAGAAGTGGTAAAATACCATGGATTGTCAGTTCTTTAGGTGTTTGTGGGGGGTGTAAGGTTGAATATGTGAAGCACAGGAGAACTTTCAGGGCAGTGAAACTATTCTGTATATTTCTATAATTTTTAGTATATGACACAATGTAATTATCAAAATTTATAGAAACTTTCAGCACAAATTGTGATCCTTAATGTGTACAATATTCTAAAAAATCACTTAAGAGGTCAGGAAAATCTCAGCATGGAAAGCAAAATATAGCAAAGCACTGTAATTTTACTACAAATGTACCAGACAACTTCTCTGAAAGAAGTAGGGAAAAAAATGTGTTGATCTAAGTAATTTCAGCTATGAGTAGAATCTGAAAGAGTAAAGACAAGATACACTATACATAAAAATTGTACTCTAGTTGATAAAGTTGGACCCATGTAGTTACAGAATGCTATATATGTACCTGGAATTAAATAATTAAATGGGCGTTGGAGTGATAGTTTACAGATAAGCAAAGGGAGGAGGCTAGAATATGGTAATGCATTAAAGTCATAAACATCAGAATGAAGTCATGTTTAGCTAAATTTCCACTAAATATAAATACAAATAGTTACACATAGAAATATTAATAGATATGTTTTTATATACATATTAATATACACACATATATTTCCTTGGTCTGTCCACTGAGAGGGCCTAGAAGCAATGACACCCAAGTAGCTATGCGCACACCTAGTACACAGGTTGTCATTTCTAATACTACTCTGCCATATAAGTAACCCTAGCTCCATGGAGAAAAGACTGATTCTAGTAATGGAGCAGGTGAAATACAAAATGAGCCTGCGGCGCCTTGTTCTACAGAAAATAAGGAAGTGCATACACACAAACAAACGAACGAAATCTACATCCGTGGTGGTATGTCAAAGAGACACAGAACTTAACCGAAAGAACTCCCGCTTGCCAAAATTGGAAAACTTGAGTATCAATATAAATAAAATAATGTGAGTCCCTACTGGCGTAATTAAATGATTGAATAATAGAAACAAATTTCTTGTGCAGAAGAATTCAAATAATTTATGTAACTCCTCCTTCAAGGAGGTGAAGTATAACTCCCCACTCTTTAAGTGTGGGTTGTGTGTAGTGACATTTCCAAAGAGCACAGCATGGAAAAAGGTTTATATGTGTGTGGGAAGAACCTGACAAAAACTACCGCATCCTGTTGTTCAAGGTCAACATCAACAGTGATGAATCAAGTTGATAGTATGTACACTTCATGTGACATGATGAAAATGTTCCTTAACTTCTGTGGTCTTTTTCCCTTAAACCAATAACAACAGTCCAATCGTGAGTAAAAAGCATCAGACAAATCCCAGTAGAAGGACATTTTAAAAAATACCTGACCCGTATGCCTCAAAAATGCTAAGGTTATCAAAAACAAGGAAGGTCTTAGAAAAGTATGGGAAATAATTTCATTTTATTTTTGCCATGCAATTCCAACATGGAGCGTCTATCTTTATTTTCTGAACTGAGATATCCCAGACAATGCTGGAGATCACACACACACACACACACACACACTATGTAAAGGTAAGTAGGTGGCTAAAATGATCACAACAGACTTTTATGTCTGGACCTATGTTGAGACATGGGAATTTTTATTGTATATATCTTTCCCTTTGTGAGAAGGAATAATTTTTTACTAAGGTAAGATTCACATAAAACTCACCATTTTCACTATTTTAAAGTCTATAATTCAGTGACTTCCAGCACATTCTCAATAACCATAACCACTAACTAATTACAGACTATTTTCATCACCCCAAAAAAGTAATTCTATACTTATCAAACAGTCATGAACCATTACCCTTCTCCCCAGCCCCTGGCAACTACTAATCTGCTTTTGGTGTCTATGGATTTGCCTATTCTCGACAGATCATATAAATGGAATCCTACATGTGGTTTTTTGTATTGTTTCCTTCTCATAACAAGCTTTCAAGTTTCCATGTTGTAGCATGTATCAATAAATCATTCCTATTTATGGCTGAATATCCCTTTGTATGGCTATGCCATATATTGTTTTTCCATTCATTAGTTAATGGACATTTTTGTTGTTTCTACATTTTGGCTATTGTAAAATATACTGCTATATTTGTGTATGATATGACTTTCTTATTTCCATTCTCCTGGGTATATAATTCAGAAAGGAATTAGTTAGTCATGTTGTATTGTAATCCTTTTACTATGCTACTGGATTCAGTTTCCCAGCATTTTGTTGAGGATTTTCGTATGTGTACTTGTTAGGGATACTGGTCTATAGTTTTCCTTTCTTGTGCCATCTTAGGCATTAGGCTAATATGGGCTTCAGAGAACAAGTTAGGAAGCATTATCACTTCTATTTTTTGTGGCAAAGTTTAAGACTTATTTTTAAGTGTTTGACAAATTTACCAACAAAGCCATGTGGTCCTGGACACTTTCACTATAAGATGTTTGATTACTGATTCTATCTCTGTTATAGGCCTATTCAGATTTTCTAATTCTTCTTGAGTCAGTTTTGGCAGTTTGTTTCTAAAAATTTATCCATTTCTTCTAGTTTATCTAATTTGTTGACATACAGTTGTTCATAGTATTTTCTTAAAATCATGGTTTAATATTATAAATGCTGGCAGTAATGTTTGCGCATTGCTGATTTTAGCAATTTGAGTTTTGTTCTGAGTCAGCCTAGCTAAAAGTTACTCCATTTTGTTGATCTTTTCAAAGAACCAATTTTTTGTTTCATTGGATCTATTGTTTTTCTATTTCATTTATCTCCACTCTAAATTTTATTTCCCTATTTCTGCTGGCTTTGGGTTTTCTCTTCTTTTTCTGGCTCATCAAGGTAGATTAGGTTATTGACTTGAGATCATTCTTTAATGTAGGGACAGCTGTAAATTTCCCTCTGAGCACTGCTTTTGCTTCATCCCATTGTTTTTGGTATGTTTTGTTTTCATTTCCATCCACCCGCAAACATTTACTAACCTCTTTGATGCAATGGTTAAGAGTACGTTTTTTGACTTCCAAATATTTGTCAATTTTACATTGATTTCTAATTTCACTCCATTGTAGCCAGAAACAATACATTGTATGATTTCAATTTTCAAAAATTTAATGACACATTTTGTGGCCTAACATAGTCTATCCAGGAGAATGTTCCACGTGTGCTTGAGAAGAATGTGTATTCTGCTGTTACTGGGTAAAGTTTTTTATGTTAGGTCTAGGTCGTTTATATGTTATTCAAGTCTTCTATTTCTTGGTTTATCTTTTGTCCAGTTGTTCTATCCAACAGAAATTTGGGTGTTGAAGTCTCCAGCCAAAATTGTTATTTTTTTTTACCTATTATTTTTGCTTCATATATGTCGGCACTCTGCTGATAGATACATATATGTTGATAAATGTTGTATCTTC
The DNA here is from genome assembly GCA_029593785.1 of Cabassous unicinctus. NCBI lineage: Eukaryota > Metazoa > Chordata > Mammalia > Cingulata > Chlamyphoridae > Cabassous > Cabassous unicinctus. Next base: position 16,023 of record JAQZBX010010484.1, on the reverse strand, counting down.
TTGACAGGTAGACCTTTATTTCAATATATAATGTCCTTCTTTAGCTCTTACAGCAATTTTTGCCTTAAGGTTTATCTTCTTTGGTATTAGCATGGCCACTCCAATTCTCTTTCAGTTGGCATGGTATATCTTTTTTCATTCTTTCACTTTCAGTGCATTTGTGTCTCTGGTGCTAAAGTCTCTTGTACACAGCAATAGTTGACTCATGGTTTCTTTAATCCATTCTGCCTTTTAATTAGAGTTTAACTGATTTACATCTAATGTAATTATTGATAAGGAGTTAGGTTACCATTTGCTTTCTAGATCATATTTTTTTGCTCAATTCCTCCACTGCCTATGCAAAAACTGCTCCTATATGGATCCATTTCCCACCCCTCCTGTTAATTGTTACAAACTACAGCTGTATATGTTGTGTATCTACTGACATTGATTTATCATTTTATGTAACTATATTTTAAATCCTATAGAAAGAAAGCACAGACCAGAAATACATTATTACTGACTTTTATAGTTACATATGTAGCTAACTTTACTAATTTATTTTATGTCTGATTTTTTATTTATGTATTAGCTAACTTTACCAGTGTATTTTATTTCTTTGGACATGTTACTCTCTAGTGTCCTTTCACTTCAGGCTGAAGGACTCCCTTTAGCATTTCTTGGAGGTCAGATTTACCAGCAACAAACTCTCAATTTTTGTTTATCTGGGGATATCTTAAATTCTCCTTCACATTTGAAGGATAGTCTTGCTGGATATAGTATTCTTGGTTGACAGCCATTTCATTTCAAAGTTTTTAATAAGACACTCCACTGTCTTCTGACTGCCATAGTTTCTGATGAGTAATCAGCTTTTAATATTATTGATGATCCCTTGTATGTAACAAGAAGCTTTTCTCTTGCTGCTTTCAGAATTCTCTATCTTTGACACTTGACAGTTTGATTAAAATATGTCTCATTGTGGATCTCTTTGAGTTTAACCTACTTGTGGTTCGTTGAACTTCTTGGATGTATAGAGTCATGTCTTTCATCAAATTTGGGAAATTTTCAACCATTATTTCTTCAAATATTCTTTCCACCCTGACCCCTCTCGCTTCTCCTTCTGGGACTCTTATTATATGTATGTTGGTATGCTTGAAGGTGTCCCACAAGTTTCTCAGGCTATGTTCAGCTTTCTTCAGTCTTTTTTCATTCTCAAATTGATTAATCTCGGTGGATCTAAATTTAAGTTTGTTCATTTGGTTTTTGTTGGCTCAAATTTGTAGTTCTTCTCTGGTACATTATTTATATATGTTAGTGCTTTGTTTAGCTCCACCAGTCCTCTTTGGCTGATTTCCGCACAGCTTTTATCTCTGTGGCACACTCATGCAGCAATCCTCTGAGTTCCTTTATCTCATTTTCCGAGTTTTCCTTTAACTCTATGATCATATCTGCAATTATGGTGTCAGAGACACCACGTTCTGATTCTAACACCTGGGGTTTCCCAGGGAGAATTTCTATTTTCTTTTTTACCCCGATGTATAGCCCATACTTTCTTGTTTGCCTGCCTTGTAATTCTTTGTTGAAAACTGGACCTTCTGAATATTACAAATGTGTAAAAACCCTAGAATCAGATTCTTTCCACTCCTCAGTTTGTTGTTCCTGCCAGTTGTGATGGCTGTTTATTTACTGACTTTCCTGAACTAATATTGTAAAGTCCATATTCTTTGTTTTGTGTGGCCACTGAAGTCTCTGTTTGGTTACCTTAGGGATTAGTTAGTGATTTGACAATTTCTTTAAAAGACCTGGAACTAAAAAAACAAGAGCAACAACAACAATAAAAACCTCCCAGTCTTTGCCAGTGAGCTCTGTGTGTGTGTGTGTGTGTGTGTGTGTGTGTTTGGGCATGTCTTGGATACTTAGCTGTGCAGTTTGCAACCCCACCATACAGCACTTACTGCTTGCAGCAGAACCTGAAAGTCAGTCAAAGGTGATGACCTATGGCCATCTCAGGTCATTTCTAAGCATGTGCCCCACTCGTGGTATGCATATGACCTTTTAGATTCACAGTTGTAAGTGGGGAAATTTAAAAGCTTTTATTCTTCCAAGTTTTAAAATCCCTAACCTATTCTCCCAGACTTACTGGTGTCTACTGTTTACCTCAACTGTAATGTCTTACCCCAGGTAACAGTGGCTAAAATGTTTTTGAAAAATGCCTCTTGGCAATTACCTCTATCTTGGAAGAGTTCTGAGTCAGGTAAAACAAAGGCAACCTCGTTGCATGAGTCCTCCAAGGAGCCACCACAGGTCAAAACAACCAACCACAATTCTTTGAGAAGAAAGTCTGCTCTGCTCCCTCTGGCACAAGGAATCCACACTGGGAATGTGGGTGCTGTCTTCAATACTGCTGCTGACTTCTCAAATGTGACAAACGTGCTAGTAGAAGCTGGTTGTATGCTCAGTATCTGGTGCTGTGTATGTGCCCAAGCCTTGGTTTCCACTCCATAGAGGCAGCTCCTCACCTTCCGGACAATGGCCTCCCAGGGAGGCAGGGTATTAATGGTAATGTATGTGAGTCTCTGTATTAATGGTAATGTAGCAGAGACTCAGTGATAGACAAACTGTCTTTTCATTTGGGGGCAGGGCGGGGGTGGCTGGAGGTGGCGGAGACAAGAGGGCTATTCCTCCTTATCAGGAGATGGCCACACCACCATTTTTGCTGTTAACCCTGCTCCTGCTCCGACTGGAAGAAGCGCAGCAGAGTGGAGGCCCTGCTCATGTGCGGATTGCCGGCCCTGGCTACTTGGGGGACACCTGCTCATTGTATATATATCTTTGTTGGTAAACAGAATTATTTCACCAGACAACACTTTTACTGAAATTTTAGCATTTCAAGGGTCACAGTTTAATGGAGGCATCTCATTTCAAATGTTCCTCCCTGTATTGCACAACATTTGTTATTGAACATACATTAAAATATAAGCAAGAATTTGTATTATAACACCAAACCCCACAGGAGCACAATTTCATCAGCTGCATCTTAACTTTCTGTTTTTCAATATTGTCCTTATTTTTGAATCCTTGAATTTTATTAATTTCTCGCAAGCTCAGCTATGCATAGAAAAATATATTTCTAATTTACATGCACTCTCTATATATGGGTTTTACAAGGAAGACATTTCCTAGTACATAAGTCCTGATATTGTACTTTGTAGTTAAATTTATTATCTTTTGGTTTCTTGTTTTGATGTTATTTTTAGAAAGTTCTTAAGACATCAAGTTTTTGAAAATAGTCACACATTTTATTTAAATTTGAAATTTTGAAATTCCATTTAAATTTTGAAATTTTAAATTCTATTTAAATTTTAATTATACTCTAATTTATTTTAGAATATATTTAGAGTTATATATTAAATCCTCTCTATGTGTACTGGTGTGCATATGCATATATATATTATATATATATGCATATTTGTAAAATGGTAGCAAAAGATTTCAGCATCTTTTATTAAATATTGCATTCATTCTCCAATATTTTTAATGCCACTCCATCATATAATACATTCCCATACATCATTTTTTTCATTTTCTTAACCTATATTATGTAGAATTGATTGGAGAATGCATTTCTTCTCCTCCACTTTTAATTCTTAAATTTATGTATTTTAAAATATCTACTATGATGAATCCCTTTTCATTATTGATTTATTGTCTTATTAATTTATTGATTTTTGGGATTATATCCTGAATATTTTAGAAGTGTTATTCTAGTTTTACACCAGAACAGCTTACAGTTCTCTCTCTCACTCATTCTTTCTCTTTTAAAAAGGGTGGTTTGAGAGGTTGAGAGGGAATTTGAGAGATAAAATTCACAATTGAGAGTTTGATGGGACTTCATATATATACATGTGTGTGGGTTAAGTAACTATCATTGAATTTTAGTATTAATAAATAAGATACTTAGCATCTTTGTTCCTCAAACACCTCATCTGTTAAATGGGATTAATTCATTCATAATGATGTTACCTACCTTATAAAATTGTTTTAAGTATAAAATTCATTCATAATGATATTACATACCTCATAAGATTGTTTTAAGTATTAAATTAGAAGTAACACGTAAAAATCTAGGCAAGTGTTTGGCACATGACAATGACTGGAAGGAATTAGTAAAAAAGGAGCTGTTGGAAATATAATAGAGAGAGGGGTCAGTGAATAAGTAAGATTTCACAAGAGAAAACAAATGACAGGGTTGCAAAAGCACTTGTAGAGAGCTGATGTCTCACATTGTTGTTTCAAATTAGAAAGAAAAGATAATTTAGATTAGAATGTAGAGGTTCAGATACGTTTTTGGATTGGAGATAAGGGATTAAATTATTCTTTTCTTTTTTTAGAAATAAGAAGGAAGGTTGACTGCTGAATTATATACACAATATCATTTGTGGTAAGATGTTAAGAGACTAGAAAAAGGTGGAAATGGTAACTTTGGAGAATGGGAAAAATGTATGAGAAAGTAAAACAATTTATGAACAATACTTTATTTCCTAGTTCTTCACTCTTTTTTTTTATGGTTATACGCTCATACTTGTGGTTAGGTAACATTGCAGCATCCCCTCACAATTGGTGGAGAATACTACTTTTCTCCATTATTATTGGGTCTGTTGGTGATTTTACTTTGGCCAGTTTAATATTAGGAAATGTTAGGTAAGCAGAGAATTTAAGTGCACTTGCAGAGTTTTGCTTGGCTGCCCTTCACTATGAGAAGAACAAGACTGAAGATCTTCTGGTGCAAAAAAGGTGAGTTTTGTGGAGAAGTTCTGAAGCCAACCCGGAAGCAGTCATAGGTGACATGCTGCCAGAAGCAGAGCCAGCCAGCCTACAGCAGAATCCCCCACTAGATCAGCCAAATCACAGTCAGCTTGCAAATTCGTGAACATTAAAAATGAGTAATTACTAAGCAATTGTGTTTTAAGGTGGTTCATTAGGCAGGGTTATTGCAGCAATAGCTGACTAATACAGAGACCATAAATATGCACACAAACTAAAATGTGTGGTTATTTTATTCAACGGTGTTTGTGAGGCATGGTGTAGGAATGGAAAATAAATGAAAAGGGGAAATGGTTTGTTTCAAGGTTGTGGTTTTCATGAATGAGTATGATGAAAGTATAAAGAAATGAAGAATATGAGAGCAATTTGCAAAACAATGATTAAAGTTATAGAGTATGGTGTGTAGGTTTGATGTGAGAAAAGGCAACAATGTAATTAAAAATAGAAGCTGATAGATAAAAAACAGGAGAGGACAAAGTTTGGGAACCACCAAAAGGGGTAAGGAACAGAGAGACAGACCTGATGAAGGTAGCTTAGCACAGGGGTTAAGATCACAATTTTTGGTGCCAAATCGCTAGGGTTCAAATCTTGTCTGTCATTTATTACCAACATCATCTTGAGCAAATTACTTAATATTTCTGTGGCTTAATGACCTATATTGTAAAATGACATAATAATGGTACCCAACTCATACATTTGCTGAGAAACGTAAGTGAAGGAAAAAATATAAAAATACTAGACCAGTGCTTGGTACATAGCAAGCATAATATAAAAGATACTTCCTGTTATTTTGGGCAGAAGATACAATTTTCAATATTAGGAGCCACTTAGGTTGATGGTAAGGTCTGGGTATGAGCAGGGTAGAGGCTAGTTGATTTTCTGTAGAGGTAAAAAGTGTTTTGGTGGTGCAAAGACAAAAAACAAAGTGGTTAAATATGTGGTTAAAGCAGTAGAGTACAGAAAGAAGATAGTAGAGATCGGGGTATAATCAAGTTAGTAACGTGTTTGTAGGGTCAGAAAAGCAAGCACAGTCATTAACTGTGACTAATGGAACTTTGAAATCATATTCTAAAGATTAAATAGTCCTTTAGCCCTACTAACTGTGAAGCAAATTCATTCATATTCTGTGCCTCATTTTCCTCATATGTAAAATAGAGATAATACTTAAATCCACTCCCAAAGAGTTCCGATGAATTCAAAATGTCTTACAAGTAACACCTTTATAATAGTGCCTATCTAAAGTGTAAGTGTTAAATAAGTATTACTTACCAACTATTTTTATTCAACTTAGTACGTCTTTGGGGAGGCATATTTTCAGGATAAACAGATTTCTCTGAAGGAAAGCTATGGAAAGAAGTTTCGTGAGCAAGTTAAGATTTTGCTGACAATAATGCAGATTTGCAAAGAGGTTTGGAGAAAAGGCTTGGGCAGTGGTAGGATTGTAGATAGGAGTCAGAAGAGTGGAAAAGAAGAGCTAAGAAAGCGAGAACACAGGGTATGATTGATGATTAGTTGAGAAAATGATCAAGTAGTGCCTGGCTGTCAGAACTGCAAAAGAATTAGGACCAAGAGTGTCCAAGGGATTGGAAGTTTATGTGATATGGCAATAGTGGGTAGATAGAAAATATTAGGCCTCCCTCTACTTACTGTGCTTCAGAGAGAAAACTAGTCTTATTAGTAGCTTGGAAGTCAGGCATTTACTAAACTCTTTGCCTTTTTCTATAGAAAAAAGTACTAGTTCCTCTGATGCCAATTTTCACTGATGTTCCTGTTACTTGAAAAACAAAAGATGTAACTTTGGGAATTAAAATGTCACTTAGCATCAATTTATCTTTCATTCTTCCATCAGAGTTAACTTTCTACAATATAAATCTAATCATGGTATAGGTTTACCTGAATTAATTTTTTTTTTTAACTTAACCCCAAATCTCTGCAGTAAATGGCATCTGCTAATCTGACTGCCTGCCATCACTCCAACCTCCTGTCTGGACATTTTCTGGCACACAGTCTATGCTAAAATTCCTACTAAGGGTTGCTACAATTTTGTGTTTGCTGTTCATTTGCTATGGCAAAAAAATTTCCTACCTACATATATACATGCAAGCATGCGCACACACACATACATACACCCATACACACATGTATACACACATCTCTGGGGAACACCAATTCAAATGTTACCAGTTTCTTTAATAACATCTACTCTGTAGTCACACAGAATCAAAATATACCGGCAGGGTCTTATTCTTCATTAATATACTGAATTATTCCATTCTGCTTTGTAAATAACCCCTACCTTAAACTCTCTGAGTTCCCTTTGATGTCCCTTATGGGATTTTTTGGTCATCCCCAACAATCTAGCAAATAAATAGTCAATGCCTGGTACAGTTAGTGGTCTCCAGATCCTGCTCCAGTTTTAGCGCCAGCATCTCTACTCTTGTTGACCAGTGACTATACCAAACTGTCCATATTTTTGAGACCACACCACATCTACTTGTGAAGACTTCAAATATTTTAGCTTGCTAAAGGCTGCCAATGCAATATATCAAAAATGCGTTGGCTTCTACAATGGGATTTATTAACTCACAAGCTTACATTGCAAGACTGGGAAAAATATCCAAATCACGGCATCAGGGGAAACTCTGTCCCCAAAGGTCGGCTGCTGGTGATCCTCGACTTCTCCCATGTGGGAAAGCACAGTGGCAGCTCTGCTGGTCTCTGCCTTCTCCTTCAGGCTCCTTTCTCCTCAAGTTTAGCTGTGGGTCATAAGGCACATGGTGGTGTCCACTAGTTTCTCCCCTCTTTTCTGAGCCTCGGTGCTTCAGCTTTGAGCTGCTCCATCTGTGTTTTTTCTCTCTCCTGGGTTCACTGATTTCAATTTCTGGAGGTTTCTTTCTGTTGCTTTTTTTGGTGTCTGTAACTTTTTATTGCTCTGTTTATAAAGGACTCCAGTAAGGGGATTAAGACCCACCCTGAGTCATGCCTTACTGAAGATCTAATCAAAAGGAAGCATCCTTCACTGAATCTAATCAAAAGTCACATCTGCAATAGGTTTACATGCACAGGAATGGATTAGCTTTAAAAACAGGATTTTCTGGGGTCCACAAAAGACTCCAACTGCTAAATCTAATATAGCACTTTCCTACTTGAGCATATATCTATGTAAACATCAATCTCTTATAAAAATATTTGCTCTTAAAATTTAGGGACAGTGTTTTCTAATCCTTTTATTCCAAGTTCATTTTTTTTAGTTTATGAAAAATAATAAAAGAACATGAGAAGCCAAATATTATCCTCAACTGCTAGCAGAATACATTAATGGCGCCCCAAATAAGATTTAGAAACATCTACAACCAATTCTGATTTTTTTCAAATAAAGTAACAGTCATAATTAGAAGGATATATGCAAACTTAAGAAATTACCCAGGAGAAATCACTTTACTAATTTGCACTCATCATGGAGGGCTGATAGAAGTCCATTTTAGTTCAAAGATAAATTGGTTTTGTCTGTATCACAGGTTTTTTCTGAAGCTGCATGAAACTGCCAGAGAGCAGCACCTATAGAGAAAACAGATAGTTGTCCCATTCTTCTCTGTCCCAACAAACTTTGTATTAAAGTCAGACCCAATAGACTAAGGTATGTAGAAAGTTGTCTAGTTAAGAGAAATACATAGAATTATTTGGTGTCTGTAACCTTTAGAAAAACCATTTGAACAATTTATTACACTGTGGATTACTGACAATTCCAATCTACCAAAATCAGTGCAAGGCATATGCTTCAAATTCAAATAAACTTTAATGTCCTTCAGCTGTCCGAAAATGGCCACTCCAAATGATTGCTTTGTGTATAATTCCAATTTTATTATCTAGACATATAAAAGAGTTTACAGATTTACATATTGAAGCTTCAGCCTCAGGCTGCAGTGACTTATTGCTTTGACATGGCTCATATCCTTTCTTTAATACTGTGATTCCTACAGATACAGCCGATCAAGTCATAAGCCATATGTCACTGGTGTCACTGTTCAAGGGACTCATAATTCAGGGGTCAGGTTTGTTCTTCAAGGACTTCTGCTACAACAGAGTCCCATGGCTTCATTTATCAATTTTCTTTGGTTATATGTTTTTTCTATTATTATTTTACTGTATCATAAATTTGTTATTTCACGTTAACCTAACTTGAGAGAAACTGAGAGTTGGAGGGAGAGGAACTCCAGAAATGAGATATCAAAAAACTGCGGAGTAAGAGATTAAAAAAACGAATTTCACACACATACGCACTCCTTTATCACTGGCAGATTCTAATTTTCTTACAATGTGCTTGAATATTCCATTGGTTTATCTTTATTTTGCTCTGGGAAGAAAGATGGCAATGTATACTCGTGTGTGTGTTCCAGGTGCAGAATGTATAGAAAGAGAAACTAAAGAGTCCTTAAGAAATTAACAGTCTTAAGGACAGAATAAACTCTGAGGATCTGAGGAAGAATATTCAGGAAATTTTTAATTTAAAATTATGAGATAAAAAACAAAGAGAACCTAGTACAGAAAATATCTTTTGAGGTAATGGATATGGAAGGAATGGCCATGGCTGTTCACAGACAGGAATTGAAGGAAAGAAGGAAAACTACTCTGCAAAGAAAAGGAGAGTTATTGGAGAAGGAGTCTAACTACTCCCATTTTTAAAAAAATCTATTTCCTAACAATCTTGTGGCCCTTCTCTCCGAAATCTTCTGTCCCTCATAGAACTTCAAATGGTGAATGATGGTAGAAGGACTGTAGTAGTCAGCCAAAGGGGTGCTGATACAAAATACCAGAAATCTGTTGGCTTTTATAAAGGGTATTTATTTGGGGTAGAAGCTTTCAGTTACCAGGTCATAAAGCATAAGTTACTTCCCTCACCAGTCTGTTGCCACGTATTAGAGCAAGATGGTTGCCAGTGTCTGCCAAGAGTTGAGGCTTTCTGGGTTCCTCTCTTCCTGGGGCTTGTTTCTCTCTGGGCTTAGCTGCCTTGCTCTCTCCACAATGCCAGCTGTAGACTATCAGGCGACCAGCTCTGTCTCTCTCCCCTGGGCTTGATTGTCTCCTAGCTCAGATGCTTTGCTCCTCTGTGTGCTTACTTCCTGGTCTCCAGCTCAAAACTCCCACTCTGTCCTTTGCCATGCCTTTTCTCTGTGAATCCCTGCCCGCCGGCCCTGCTGACATGGCCCAATCAAAGTCCTAATCATAATTTAACCAATTAAAAGTGATACGTCTGACAGACCAGTTTACAAACATAATCCAATAACTATTTTTGGAATTCATAAACAATGCCAAACTGCTACAAGGACCAAGCCAGAATTGGGGCAAAAGTAATCAGATTATCCTCTATCAGGAATTTGAACAAGAGACTGGGTAATAATTTTAGAAGCTATGGCTTGTAGGGCAATTTTTCTGCCATCTATATACTGAAGAAGAGAAAGTGGGTCAACAGAGAATGCTTTTCTTGCTAGAAAATTGAACAGATAGAAACAGAGAAAAGAAAAAGCAAATATGACCCATGAGAGCTGAATAGAGTCCCTTGTTCCAGCTTAATTCTACATTCCATACAATTACTTTCTGTGAAAATCCCTTATATTTTTACACTAAAAGATTGCATAATAATGTGCAAAATAATATGAATTGTGTTCATATTTGTTTAGCTAGAAAACAAATACGTGTTTGTCCCTTTGCATTTTTTCCGGAAAGAATAACAAGAAACTGTTAAAGTATGTTTATTGTTGGAGAAAACAAGTGGGAAAGACAGGCTTTTGCTTTGTTTTGCTGCCTTTGGGTTTTGTATATTTATGTCAATGGAGATTTTCTGTGGAATGAGATTACAGGCCATCTATCTATCTTAAACAAACACCAAATGAGGTTTCTTTTTAAATGTGAAATTGACCTGTCTCATAGTAATTCATTAATCTCTAAGAAAAGCATATAAGTACGTATCAGTTCTATGCTTGTATTTATTGGTCTTACCTAACATTAATGAAACTCTGGCATTCGGATATGGGAAAACAATTAATTTGCATATCAAGTGTGAACAAGCTAAATTTATAGACTTCACAAATCTTCCCATTCAAGCAGGCTTTGATATTGAGATACTACAGCAACAAGTGTAAAGCTATCATCATTTTCACAGCATTTGAAAAAGTTGATTACTCAAGACATGTTAAAAAATAAGAATTAGAAAAAAATGGTTGGACAATATTAAAAAATGTTTCTGAACGTGAAAATTGTGGACTAATTTATATCACACACACCACTTACCTGAAATAATTTCTTCTGTATTGAAAGAGGAGTATCCAATACCGTTGACTTTTCAATTTTCAGAGAGATAAGCTATATATATTGGCTTGGTATAAACATAGTTAATATTTGCTTAGAGCCAATCTTCAGTTGTTTTAATTCCAGTGAGATAGGAGGCTGTGTCTGCATAGGTTAGGGATAGAGAGTGTGTGATATACAGTCCCTCATGTTCCATTTCCTACAGCAGATGGCACTTGGTTTCAGTGAGTTTAGGCATTGTCTCAGATTCCTTCCCAGCACTCTGTGAAATAAAACTAATTTTTCATCACTACATAAGCTATAGTTCTTATAAAGTGACATTATGAGGAGCTAAGTAAGTATTTGGCATCTAGTTCATGATGAATGATGAAGGATGTTTTAGAAAATTTTAATCTTTGGGTACATATTTCATGAGTATATTATCATTTCTATTACTGAAACAAGGAAAGACTAATAATGATAATGTTGGTAATAAAATAGCAACAATTTAAATAACCAATATATGCCAAGCACAGTGCTAAGTCCTTTACTAGGCTTATCTTATTTAATCCTGATAATAATTCTATAAGACAGGAATTGGTCTATCTACTTTTATAGAGCTAGAAACCAAGGCTTATTGAAGTGAAATAACATGCTCAACATTACTGAAAAATTATGTGAAGCCGGCATTCGATAGCAAGTGGCTTTGAATCCAAAGCCTAATACTTAACAATTACATTAAACTTCCTCTCCATCTCAGCTATGACACCCAGTATTCAGAGGTGGACTTCTCTTTGCTGCAAAAGTGGCACTACAATGACCTCATTGGGTAGCTCTTTAAAAGGAGTACTTTCTCATTAATTAAGAAAAATTTCCTTTTGGCAAGAACACTTTCCATTGTAATGAAAGCACAGAACTGTTCTCCAATTTAATCAGGTTGCTTTCAGCCCTAAGGGCAAGGAAAGAGGCAGCTCTGAGTCATTATTTATTGTCACTCTCAGTCACTGGAATAATCATCAAACATGGAAGCCCACTTCTTTTGCTCTAGGCGGCCAAAGCTAAAACTGCCTCCTTTTTCTTCCAATCTCTAATGATTTGATTATTCATCAGTCTCTGTTAACTTTAGAACAGTGGGTATAACTTAGGGTCTACCAAGGAGGTGATAGTGGTCTATTTACTACTTCTAAAGCCTAATGGAAAATTTCCACATGTCTGTACTAAGGCTTTAAAGATTAATGAAGATATCAGTTGCCCTTGATTTTGGTAAAGATTATATAAAATCAGTGGGATTATTGTAAGATACAACCCCAAAGCTGCATTGATTTCCCCCAAACAGAACTGAGGTGCAAGGCTTTTCCCACTACATTCATCTTCTTTACTTTAAAATGTCTTCATTCCATGTGGTACTATAACTTGTGGTATAGATACTAATGGGAAGTGAACCAGAAAGGCATTTATGGCATCATTAATTTGTTGATACATTGGAGTGTCTATATTCGGAGAAATACACAGTGGAACCCAAGATGCAGGGATCCTGAACTCCAAGTCTAATAGTCAACATTGAGATTTACACAATGCATCTACTTCTTCCTTTGTTCCCATTAGTGGTACAGAAAGTGCCTAGCAGGGGATGCCAGCATTTAAGAACACCTAACATTTAATGAGCCTATGCTATGTGATAGTGACTATGTCAGGCTTGATAGCTATTAATTCATTTCATCCTCACAATAACTCTATGAAGTGGGTACTATGGTTATCCCTGGACGTGGGAAATAAGTCATAGAGACACATGGATACACAGTTAATAAGTGGCGGAGCAGGGACTCCCATCAAACTGAGATGCTGCCCTAAATATCAAAGATAATGTGAGACCTTCTCTAGTTTTTCCACATCTGCTTCCCCTTTTCTTCAACGTAGCTGTCTGCTACAAAAGCTAGTTTAAATATTAACCCCTCATATGTTCATTTTCTCTGTTCTCCAGACTCTGGCTCTTCAATTTGTGCTGTGACCTCTGTGCTAGCACCACCTCCCTTATTTCAGATAAGGATCATTAGATCCCACTCCAAATAAACTCCAGTAGTTGATTGGTATTTGTAATGAAGAAGGAATTTTGGTATACATACAATTGTCCTTTATAAAGGACTCACATCTTTCAGGTTTGATTATACAAAATTAGAAAAAATTAAAGATTTTAAAGAGATATAAATAGGAAAAGTAACCTTCTACCACCAGCCTCCATAACTCTCGTTTACGTGGTTTTACATCTTCACAGGATTACTTTGCAGCAGACTTTAGCTGGACAGTCTTAGCTGGCTCCTGTTGATATGGTGCAGGGGATGAAAGTATGAGATCAAAAGACATGAATTTAAACCCTAGCTCTATTACTTAAAAATTATGTGGGCACAAAGCAATTTTAACTCTCTGTACTGCCTCACCCCAACCCAAGAAATATTACCAAAAACCTGAAAATAAAATAGTTGAATAAGTACCCCCTGACTATTTTTTAATCTCCCTTTAACAATATACCATATGGATACACACACAAACATCATTTCACTTCATCATTTTTCTCCATATATTCTCTTAAAAATGATTAGACTGAGGCCAACTACTCTTATTTCTCATCTATGAAACTTTTTTGCATCTGTCTTAAGTCCATGTCCTCTGATTTGATCTCTCAAAAACCCTTAGCAGTTAAAATATGCAATCAAGTATAGTCATAAAAATGGTATTTTCCAAGTTGTAAAAAAAAATTAAAGCAAATATCAAAATATGATCAGGCAGATTCATACCAACATTGTCATTAAACAATTTATCTCCAAATTAAAAATTGGACAATTTCCACAAGCACAAAACCTTTAGAAGCATACTTGAGACAATAAATATCTAACCCTCACACTTGCTAAAAGCCCAAATTGAAAACTTTATCTCAGCTTTATAAAATGATACGGACAATATTGAAGGTATAAACATTAAATAATCATTGTACCTCATATGGAACTTATCCCCAGAGTACAATGGATGAGCTTAAGAAATTAAGACTTCACCTAAATGGAAGTTGGGGTCAGGAGAGATAACTCAATAGGAGCTGAGGTTTTTATGCTCTTGAAGAATAAAATGACATGTATCAAAATTTATAAAACTGATTTCATATACTATTCTATTTCAGCATTCCTCCTGTTTAGGAGTTAATTTAGGGCATCACATTGTAAGGGGTGGTAGAAAATTTTGCTCCTCTGGTTACTTGATACGGAAGAGAGACATAATTCACTCTACACATCCTCCCATATCCACTCCAGCAGGCCTCCCTAATCCAAACACTCAATATCTTTAACATTTCTCTCAGTAGGAAATTCTTATTTTTTTCTGTTTTTTGCTTCTGTTTTACTTGTGAAACTCATAGGTATTTTGCTAAGAATATTGTACTTTATTGCAATAAGAATCAACAATAAAACACCTCTGACATAATTGTCAATATATTGTTTCATTACTGTGTATTAATGGTTTAGGTAGTAATTGCCATTCAACATCAGAATGATTGCTAAAAGGATGCAATAATTATATTACTAGGAATTTGAGAACAAATATAAAGTGAATGCCTTCAATAGGAAAGAAGAATTAGTAGGTTCCTTATTTATCATCCTTTTGCATGTTATTACATGGTTTACCATACTTTGATTTTTTAAACTGCCTTAATTGTAGAATTATGTGATGTAGAATTTGAACCCCCAAAACTGTTGAGATTATATAAAGTTACCATTTTCATTTAAGGCTGAGTTTCCACAAATCTTTTTAAGCATTAGAATATGATTTGCTATGGCACAGATCTGTGACACTGTGGCCAGATACTTAATGAACAAATCGTTCATTTGGGCCCCTGTATTTGCATCTTTAAACTTTTTCAGTTAAATGGAATTTGAGGTTTTCTATTAATGATGACATTCCTGATTCATGGACAGGATAATATGACTTATATATGCAACTTTTAAAATCATTGAATGGCTCTTCCTGGAAATTCTATAAGACTTGTGTATAAAGAAGGCAGCTCAGTAATGAAATGTTATGGAAATAATGAGAAGGATAAAAATGAGTGAGTCTCAGTTGACACAGCTCTTCTCAGACAAATAATTGTTAGACTATTGTAGCCACTATTTTTCTTGCTACTATTTATTATTTAAAATGGCTACTATCTGTTTGGTAGATCACTGCTTTCTACTGTCCTTATATCAATTTCTCTTTGAACATTTTCATATTTATATTTTTTCACTGGATATTAGGTGTCTTTTAGTTCTTTCCAACATTACTGATTTTATTTTCTGCAGTATAGATTTGGTTGTTTTCTAAATGCCAATTTTAATTTTGTGATTATGTTTTTATCTCATAATTTATGTGAATATAATCTAAATAATGTTCTACTTTTGAGACCAAAGTAACATTTTTTTTCTTTTGCATATACAGTACATCCTTTTCAAAAGCAGAATTTTTTTTTTCCTTTTCACTTTGGTTGCAATGTCACCTTTTGCCTTAAGCTCAATGGTAGTTTTTGTTTCTTTGTCTTATTTTGATCTGTTATTGAATGATGAGAAATATATCCATACCCAATGTATGTACTAAAAGATGTATGTGTGTGTGTGTGTGTGTGAGAGAGAGAGAGAGAGAGAGATCCTCAGGCCTTCTCATGATCACTTGGCTTTGACATATTGCTTCTCATAGATATAGGACAATGTAGGAAAAATATCATTGTGCAAACTCAGCAAAAGTCTGAGTGGGGTCTCATCTACTCTGATCATTGACTCTCTCTAATAATGCCCTTCGGTAGGATACTTTTACATCATATTGATGTTCTAAATTGAGTGCTCCCAAGCATGCACTTTCCATATAAGCCTTGGTCTTCCTAACTGCCTTCAACACCTCCTCCTATGTTACAATGAACAC
>JAQZBX010010483.1:0-35636 GCA_029593785.1 Cabassous unicinctus | reverse complement strand
GTTTCTCCTGGCTGCCTCTAGATGCCAACTCCTTCATCTCGTCCCCTTTCTTTGATTACTGTACCTAACATTCTGGGGGCTGGAAGACCAGAATGTCTGTTGAAGTCAGGAATAAAGGTAGAGGACGAGAGGAGACCTCAGCTGCCTTCTAGAGGAAAGTGCATGAGCTTGTGACAGCTACTAGTCTTCAGGTTCTTGGGTGGGTCACAGGTGGGCAAGGCCATCAGATTTCTCTCTCACTTTAGCAGGCAACATCATTTTGGGTTTCTGTCTTGCCTTTGGTAACTTACACAAATTATTTCTTATTCCATGAAAATTATAGTTATGGCATAGTTAAAGCACCATGCCAAGAAAAGTGATGAATAGGGCTGCTTTTGCTGAGAAGCATCTCATGTGAGAATCCTCATTGGATCAGATACTGTGACCAAGCTGTAGTGACCAGGTGAGAACTACAGAGAGGGGAGTGGAGCTTGGCAAAGTTGTAAACCAAAATTTTGAGCTTTGATCATAAATGGGACAAAGCACTATAGAGATCACTATTGAGTGTTAGGAAATAAAATAGCACCTTCCTCAAGGCAATAGCTAGAAAAGAAAGATCCCAGGCTGTAACCTGTAATGTTATACCCTTTGGGACTAGATTACAGTCATCAAAATCTCTATTTTTGAAATGAGTTGTTAATTGCAATGATCAGACCAGGAGGCTCATTTGTATCTGTTCTTCAAACCCCCCTCCCACCAGTCACCCCTCCAGCAAGCCTTCTGCAGACTCCTCCCCACCGTGGGTTAGATGACTCTCCTCTGCCCACAATACCCCATCACATCACTTATCACACTGCACTCTAATTGCTGGTGTGCTTCTACTCATCTGCAATCTCCTTGAGGATGAGGCTGGCATCTTTTGTCCCTAGAATTGTGCCTAGTGCCTGGTACACGTTCATTGTGTGTTTGAGTGAATGAGGGACTGAATGAAAGGATTTTTGCATTTTCTGTAATGAAATTCTTCCTTTCACCAAAGAGCTAATCTAGGTTCATTACCATAATGCTGCAGGGAGTAGGGCCTTGTGGCATCACTCAAAGGCAAGACAAAAGCATGAGAAGAATCATATTGAGCAGAGTCAAAAGGGGCAAGGGTTCACTGAGGTTTCTCCTTCTCTTGAGGAAGAGGGTAGTAGTCCATGGCCAGGTGGGCATTTTCTCAGCGTCCCATTCAAAAGCCTCACATGTTGGGCCAGGCTGATCCTGGACAGGTAGAGGATGGATGACCTTGGAAATACTTCCTCCATTGTTACTGGTGCCTAAAAGAAACAGGATTTGCTTGTGTGGCAGGTCTGGCTTCCTCGGCCTGGAAGGATGACATTGGTGCCCCATGCTGTGGCTCAAAGGGCAGGGTTAGGCGCTCTTGAGCACAAGGTGAGAGGTCAGCCTCCTGTAGACCCATGCAGGAATTCAAGCTCTTCCTGTGCCCTGCTGAAGAGCTGTAGTAAAGCTATCTTATATCTTTCATGAGCTCTCAATTCAATTTTCAGTAGGGAGGAAAACGGCTGGCATTTTCCATTGATGGCTCTGAATAAAACCTGAAATACTTTGTGCTGCTGGCATTGGGGTAAGACAAGCTGCTGAACTGTAACGTGTCCTTAAACAAACAATCCATGCAGCCAGAGGAAAAATAGTCTCTGAAGGTATGTTTTCATTAGTCCTTCTTTTAATGACTTATAAGATTTTCAAAGAACCACATGAATTCTTTTTTTTTAACTTGCATAAATGCCTGCAGTTATATTTTATGAGCAGATTTCAAATTCCTGAAAAACAAGTTTGGCAAAATCTGACAGAAGTTGAACTGTAAGGTTTAGTGAGACATCAGGAAAAATAGGCATTTTTATTTCCTCTATGCACTTTCCCTAAAAGCCTGGGTCACTTTTTAGTAAATAATAACTTAAATGACAGCAAATAATGCTTAACAACCTAACTCCAGTCCTCCCCATGGAAAATGCCAATGATGAGTGACTTACTACTGACTTTTAATGGTTAATGTAAACCGTAAGATCCAAGATTAATGACCTTCTGATTAAGAGATTTCTAGGTTTCTGATACACGCTGTGGAAAGAATATTCCATAAAACACAACACCAACCCATACCCTGCCCATCCCTAAAACAACTCGTCCAACTGAGATTTTACGTTTATGTTCCTCAAATCAGCAGAAGGCATGAGATGGCAGACTGCCTCTGCCCTAACTTGGTCTCTGTATACACATGTAAGTCAATTAAAGCAAGCACATAATTATTTTTTCCTGATTCAGCCATATAACTGATTAGTAACCTTAGAGTCAACTATGTTGGTTAACTAATTCTAATTTTCCCCCAATAATCTATGGTTTGATTGAACTTATTGGGGTGGCTCCAAATGTCTTTCTACCAGGCTAATGTGTGTATAACACAGCATTAAAAGGACTAATCCAAGGAAAGGAAAGCAGATCACTTTTTCCCTCACTTATCTTTATTCTAAAGCCACAACATATGGAAAGCCAGATTGTGGCAATGTCCTAGCTACTTTTGAAGAGCCGACCCAACTTATGTAATATTTCATACCACCACCAGGATACCAGGATAAACAGTGAATGAGGCAGCCAGGCCCCAGCAGAGCTGAGTTTAAGAATGGGGAATGAAAGTTTAGAGCCAGGGATCTATCTGTGTCATAGTGCTGGACTGTAGCAGAAGTCAGGAAGGGCCCAGGGCATAGTTGGACCACACATTGAGGCTCACATTCACTTCTATCACATCCAAATGGTCCCATCCACCAGCCACTTCTTCCCACCTTTGCCCACCATCTCCAAGCCTCAAGACTACATCTGGAAACTGGCTTGTGGCCAGGATGTGAAATATTTTAAAATTCCTCACGCTACAACAGTGGTCAAGTGATTTCATTTTATGTTCACACTGAAGTGTAAGGACCCAATGTAAACAAAATTTTCATTGCATTATTCCCAGAATAGCAGGAGCATTTAATTTAGGATTTGGGAGGAATGGGTTATTATTAATTGTCTCAGAGGAAATAAGGTTGGGAGTAGGAAATAAAGGCTGATCCAAATTAAAGATTGTGCTAGCTTCTGCCAGACCAACTCCTATACTTCAGACAAGCATGTCTGAGTGAGTGGATGGCTTCCTCCGCAGCAAAGTTTGAAAGAATAGCTTAAGGAAAGGAATTAAGCCGTTATGGAAAATGCAATGACGTTCTTCCTTTCAGCCTTAATGGAAGAAGTGGCCATGCAGAAGGTGCCATACATGTACACAATATCCATTTCAAACATTTATAAAATCCTATGAACACATTTTTCAAGCTTGTTCCCTTTGACAACTGACGCCATTAGAATCTCTGAATCCTAAAATGTTAAATATAATCTACTCTAACTTTTTCATTTGACTGATGAAAAACCTAAGTTCCAGAAAGACCAAGTGATTTTCCCAAAATTATTAGACTTTTCTGTTTCCCTAAGTGTATAATAGAACAAAAATGCAAAAGTCTCCGTGACATGGGGCAGGGAGGCTTGTGTAATATGATATGTTTGCATCTTGGGCAACTGCGTCAATTCAAGCAATTTCATTCATTTCCTTGAGCCTCAGTTTCTTTGTTTCTAAGAACTGGGATAATAATAACACCTACATCATAAGAATGTTGTGAGAATTAAAATGAGAGAATGTATTTAAAGCACTCCATACAGTTCCTGGTACATTGAAAGTATCAACAAAATGTACCTATAATTATTACTGCTGCTGTTGTCCTTATCTCTGCTAATAGCATAATGGCATAGGAAATTGTGACAATAGCCAAAATAATAATAATGACAATTATTATAACAATAATGTGACTAGCATTTCTTGACTTTGTGCTAAGGTACTTTATTAATTGCTTTAAATACATTATCTCACTCAATCCTTCAATTCTTAAGGAAACTGTCCTTTAGAGAAGCTTAAAAAATTGTTTAACAGCTGATATATGATGGACCTGGGATTTGAACCTTGGTGTCTCAGATTCCAGAATTCATGTTCCTATTTGGAATCAAGATTAGTCATCTATAAATTAAAGAAAAATGAAGAAAAAGAAAATGTTTGATTTCATGAGTGGGGTCCTTTACTCTTTCCGCAATTAAAACAGACAAAAGACTGCATTTTTAGTAGGATGGACTGATATCAATCATTTTACTTAGCCATGTCAGATTTTTATAAAAAATGTTTTTATAAAAAATGAATGTGAGGTCACTCAATGTCAGTTCGATACCCCTTTAACAGAGAGCTATAAGTCAATCCTGCCATTTTAAGATTTACCTCTGATACACACTAAAATTTGTTGGTTTTTCTATTGATTGGGCACTTGAGATACAAAAGCTTGAGAACTGTCCCTGTATCCATCAAACTTACAGCAGTTATCTGCTATTTTAATGTAGGCATGAAGCTTCTGAAATCTGGCTTCCATGGTAATTATCTTTGGACATTTCTTTGGGAAATGGTGGTAAATCATGGCCCTCTCTTTTCCTACTTGTAGATATTCAGAGATTTTACTTATGCAAGCTGTTAACTAGGTTAATATTACTCACCATGTCCCCAGGGATGAGGTAGGAGTTGGGGTGTGAGTAGGTCATACGCCTTAAGGGTGCTCAAATCCTTCTCAAAAATTGAAGTCTTTACTTGAATGGCCCACATGCTGCAAAATTTTAGAAGGAGGGTGCCTTACATTATAAAATCTTCTGTGAGGGATCTCATTTTTCTGGAACTCCCTGACATCTGAGCCCTCGTGCTACTGGAAGGTTTCCAAGAGCACCATAAAATTAGGGCTGGTCCTGTCTGAACTGAGTCCAGATCATTTCAAAGTGACTCAAGGCAGGGAAATAAATATTGAACCTAGTTAAATGTTGCTTGAGATTATGCTTGGCACTGGGTGTCCAGTCACTGATTTACTCTTAGGTTACATGGGTTATTTTGAGCTCAAATGGATATGCCAGGATGGATTTGTTCAATGGCAGCAATTATTTGCAAGCACAGTTGCATTTCTGACACATTTAGTGGAGTGTAATGTAAAGATTTATGGGAAAGTATTGGATAGATGGAGAAGACGTAAAAGTCATTGGTTTCATGCTACTTTGCTCAACCCTGGATCAAATTCAGCTTTCCCCCACTCTATTTCACCTTTTCCTTACCTTTCTTGAATAAATTAACTCTGTTTCCTTCCTTCCTTCCTCCTTCCCTCCCTCCATTCCTGCCTCCCTCCCTCTCTCTTTCTCTCTTCCTTCCTTCCTTCCTTCCTTCCTTCCTTCCTTCCTTCTTCTTTCTTTCCTTTTTTAGACAACTTATAAGTTATGAATGAACAATAAAAAGTCAGAATTATAAAAGTCAAAAGGAAGAGTTGTAATGATTTGTAGTTCACTGCCACCCCCACCACCATAACTGCCAAAAAAATGTGGGGGTAGTCATTAGGAAAAGAGATGTTTGAGATGGCCAGTTGCATGTTTAATGCACAGAATTTGAATCAAAGGTACCTCATAGTGCATACACAGAATGTACAGCCACACATCCTTAGTCCTGCTGAGTCTATCTCTAACATTTTCGGTTTGGGACTGATGTCAGGGTTTATGCATCAGGGCCACAAGATGAAAGTCACATTTAGTCCCTTTCCTCTACCTCTCTTCCCATCAGTAAGAGAAGATGCTCCCCAGAGCTGAAAAGTTTCACAGTTTTATTTGTGGCTCTGTCTGCTCTGCTCCAGCCCTCCAAGCAGTGGTGGCAGCATTCTGAGCTAAGAGCAGATACCATATGGAACTGTATGGGAATCCCGATTAATTTTGTGACCTTGAACAATTGACCTATACTCTCTGAGTTCAGTTTCCTTACCTGCAAGATGGGGTTGATAATAGTTCTTACCTCACAGAGCTATTGTGAAGACTGAATGAGGTAATGCTAGGTAAAGTACCTAGTCAAGCAACTGGTATTTAATAAATACTTAGTATGTAGTAGACATCATAATAATTCCCAAAATGTCAAACCATCTCTCTTCCTAAAAGACCTGCAAACTCTGAGCAAAGATGAGACCAATGCCCTGGAGCCTCTATAGATCTTGAGTCCTCAGACAAAGAAGGCTCAAAGGTTTGGTAGGATGGAAGATGGGGCAGAATGGAGGTCTATCATGGCAACCAGGCAGGAACCTCTTTACAAGGACATGAACCTGTTCCTTGGATTACTCAGAAGGGTGCTCTGGCTTTGACCCATTACTACATTGGCATGGCAAGGGGTGGGGCCCTGCTCAATACAATTTAAAGCACATGCATTTTTAATCGCCTATACCTCAAGAAAGTAGACACAAGACAACAGAGTATATATTAAATCCTGTTAGCAGAAAAAATCAATAAGGAATAGCTGTTTACCAAAGTGCCAGATTTAGACCTTCTTCTTTCAAGAAATATTTGACCCAATTTAAGTCCAGGAGTCAAATCTTGCATTGGTGCAAACTTTTATGGTTCCAACACACTTTCTCATATGTTATCTTATTTGAGTCTTCCAAAAACTGCTTGAGGTAGGTATTATTATCTCTAATTTACAGGTAAGAAGCTGATGCTCAGAGTGTTTTAAAATGAGTCCAAGGTCATTCAGCTAATACCTAGATGAGTTATTTCTTGATCCCAGGTGTTGTGACTCCAGTGTTCATTCCAGTACACCATTCTGTCTTCCCACACATTAATGATTGGGCACCATAGCCCCTACCACACACTCTCCCCGAGAAATCACTGATTTAATCTGACTTTGATTAGAAACATGCACAATGTACAGGCTGGGAAGAAGGACACAGTTAAATAGGGGAGTAAAAGATTTTAAAGGTTTTAAAATCTAGTCATGAATATGCATCAGCCACAAAAGAATTTAATGGAAAGAAACAGATTCAAAAAATTTCTTGGAGGCTGTTCTTTGGAAGCAGACTGGACATGAGAGGTGGCTTACTTTGTGAGCCAGTTGAATATAAATACTACGGTAAATTTAATGATAATATGTCATATAGCCCTCAGGCATAAAATAATATTCTCTCCAAAGGTACAAATGAATGGGGATTTTATAAGCAGAGAAGGATCCATTCCTTTTCACAAACTCTATGCTCTGAGCACAGTGAATTATTCTGTCCCTTAGAAGAGAAATTTTTCAGATTCCCCATGGCCCCTCTTTGGTAAGTGGGGAAGGAAGATCTGAGCGGGCCAAAAGAGCAATGTTAATGAAGAGAGGCAAAACGTAACAAGTTATGTTTTTTTCACCCTGCCCTTTCCCTACCACCTGGAAAATAAAAACTGACAATAATTAATGACCCCCTGATATCTATGTATGGATTATTCATAAGAGAAATCATGTTTTAAACCATAGCTACAAAATGATTATTTGCAATATACCGATCCACATAACAATTATTTCCAAAAATGTCCAACATAAGCCCTTCCCCAACCAGACCTGAAGCTGTGGGGATGGAGGCAGACTTTTAAAATGAACCAGAGCCTATGTAACAGTTCCATGATTCAATGTCATCTACACCAGGGAACAAGAGAGTCTTTTTTTAGGGTGTGTTCCACAGTGGGTTTTTTTTCCTCATTTTTAGCCCAGAGTAAAAGGGCGTGTGTTTCCTCTGCAGAAAACACAACCAGCAATGGTGAGAGAAAGCTGGACACAACACACTAGTGAGTTAACATAACTGATGGAACTCTCCATAAGGAGCCACTGGGCTACAACTGAGGTCAACTGGAGCATACCCAATGATGTGTGTAGATCCAAGATATGATTTTATTAATCTCTGTGGACAAATCATTTGGGCATTTGTTGGCCATGTTTCAAATGCCATGGTGGGTCAGATTTGAAAGCACTACAATTCCAAAGGTGACCCAGGGAAGTTTCTTGACTTCTGTTTTGGGTGAGATCCCACAGCTGCTCTGGAGCTGACTCCACGAGAAGAGAGCTAGGCCTCTGATGGCCAGCCCATTGGTCTCTCCAGGCAGAGTGTGGGCTTCCTACCTCCACTAAGATACATTTCTCTTTTCCAACCAGTGATAACTGAGGCACCTGGGGCTGGAGGTAGTGCTAGGAAGAATGCAATCTGAGCCTCTTGCCCACAAAGCTTGACAAACCTTTCTCCCACTTATGCTCCATCCTTTCCAGTGCAGCGTGATGAGAAAGGGCAGGTGTTTAAAGGTCAACAGCCAAGGTTTGAATCCTTACTTTGCCCACTAACCATATAGTCATAAACAAGTCACTAACCTCTTTGAACCTCTGTTTCCTCTTCTAAAAAGGGGGATAATAAGAGTTCCCACACAATAAATGACTTAGAACAATACCTGACTAAGAGTAAACGTGCAGTCATCTTAGATATCATTTTCCTTTTCCCAGGCACTAGACCCACCATATTCCTTTCTCCCCAGAGACTCCATCCTATCTGCCTTGTTGAGCCAGTGCCTTATTCTCTGAGCTGCTCCTCCCTTTACTCTGTAAACACCTGCTTTCAGTCAGCTGTAATATGAAAATGGTCCTATCCATAAATCCATGCAAGACTTGATGTGCTGCCCTCTCAGGGGAATTTGTATTCAATAGGAGGGTAAACCTTTAAATCCAAGGAATAAATATCTAGGAGGGAATCTCAGATTATTATTGATTTGCAGGTACAACAGGTTTTTTAAAGCAAGGCAGCCCTTACAAAGGCCCTCAGATTGTACCATGCAAGAGAGTACTGAAGAGTGGAGGAGGAAGCAGGCAAGCATCTCATAACCTGGACATTGTTTTTAGGATAGGAAGGGCAGATATGAGAGTGCTCCTAGGTAGAGTCACAGAAAAGGTCATGATAGATGACCCCACAAAGTTCTTTCCAGCCCACACAGGGCTGAATGGGCCCCAGAGGCCCCAGAAGGCTGCCAGGAGAGAGAGACATTGGGGTCTTTGGAAGGGATGGCTGAGCTGGGCTCATCACTGCCTTGTAGCTTCATATATCCGAGGGTAAAGGCACCTGGGAGAAGCCTTGATAAGTATGTTCTTTGCAATTTTCTGGGACCAACACAACCGTATCAGCTCTACGTGCCTCTTCTCCAACCTTGCATTTCTTCACACGCACATTCACACCCCTCTGCCCCTTTTTCTAAATTTGAGAAGAGGAAAAGACAACACATAGATTCTAAGTCTCACGTGTGCACAGGTGATGTGGCCAGAAGAAATCATGTGTGCCCACTAATAAAGATAAGACTTGTCAGGAAAGTGCCCACCTCCCTGCTCTCTGAGAACAATCTGCTTTCTTGTAGGTGGATGGTGACAATCTTACTCCTTTCTATCTCATACTCAGGCCACCCTGAGCCTGTGGCTGGCTATATAGCTCTGAAAAGGACTCACAGTCAGAAGGGACCTGAGCAGAGCGAGGAAATCCAGGCACTCCGGAGCTGTAACATTATCCTCTGATGATCAGTGACGGCCTCCCTACTGCAAGGGGATGTCCCTAACCCCCACCAATCAATGAGGTAGCCCATCCAAGGCTCAAGTTCCCAGAGGCAGAGCCTGGGCTTCTTTCAACTAACTTCATGCACGCACAAAGCCCAGCCCATTTCTATGTAGCTCTGGGCATTTAACAAATGCTTTTAATGATGATGATGCAACCCTTTCAGCTTAGATCTGTCAGGGTCCCTAAGGCATGAAATGATCCCCTGAGAAACATATATCATCTGAAGCTTTCCCTTTTGCTTAATTATATTGTACTAATGTACTTTTTCCACAAGATTTCTCCTCCCCCAATGCCTCCACCCAAACCCAGCTTCTCTGTGGGCTGGATTTACATAAATCCAGCACATTATAATTGTGATGATTGATTACTGAAGTTTCCTTGGGTTCAGATTGTTTCCTAATGTGGGTCATTTTTCATCATAAAGAGTTGGCTGATAATGATGTCATTTCCATTTCTTGAATTTCAAGGCAGTGGCCACATATCACAGAGTTTAAATGACTGTCTATAGGGCAGGGAAATTGTGCTGTTATCAGTTTAAAGCAGTTGCTGCTTTACTCCTGGGGACAAAACCAGAATTGGAGCCTCCTAAAACTCATCAAACAAGAGTAGGATGCCAAGAATACAAATCTGAATTGGGAGCAAGGGGTGGGGTAGGATGGGAGGGGAGGCAGTGAAGCAAACCTATTTTTATCTAAAGCAGTATGGTAAGCATTAGATTAAAAACTACAAAGTCATACTTGACAGCAAATAAGCCACATTGCTGATTACTGGATACCTCAGAGGCACCCTCCCACAAACATTTAACTGTGATCCCATGGCAAGATTAACAAGGAAAAATTGACATCACTCATGAAGAGGAGCTTTGGACTAAAATCCAGCTGCTAGGCAAGCCAATAAATGTGCCTCCCATTGATCGATTGGGATTGGGATGGTGCTAGAATATGACCTCAATTTATTTTGTAAAGTACATGTTTCAGTTTTCCAGGCTGCTAAGTCAAATACCACACAATGGGTTGGCTTAAACAACAGAAATTTATTGGCTCAGTTTTGAGGCTTAGAAAAGTCCAAAATTGAAGTGTCAGCAACACAATGCTTTCCCCCAAAGTCTGTAACATTGTGGTGCTGCTGCCAGTGATCCTTGGTGTCCCTTGGCCTATATCCCTGCCTTATGTCACATGGCAATGTCCTCTCCTTTCTCTTCCAGGTTCTGTTGACTTGCAGCTTCTGGCTCCCAGCTCCTCCAGGTGGCTTTCTCCCACCATGTCTGAATGTCTTCTGCTTATAAAGGACTCCAGTAATTCAATTTAAGACCGAACCTCATTCAGTTGTACCACACCTAATTTAAAATGTCTTTAAGAGATCCTGTCTACAGTGAGTTCACATCCACAGGAATGTGGATTAAGATCAAGAACATGTCAAAATTGGGCTACATAGTTCAATCTATCACAGTCTAGATATATAATGAGATGATGTCATATATGTGCTTAAAACAAATAGCTGCATAATAAATATCCTAAGGCCTGTAGGCCCTATATCACTGTAATTGATGCTGCTACTCCAGATGTTCCATTTTCTGCCACTTGCCTCTGTACCTTTTCATGTGACACTTCATTCTGGAACCCTTTAGTGTGTCCTGCAGGTGTTAACATTTTATAACTCAGCCCCACCCCTGCCTTCCAAAGCCTTTCTTATTCAACCTAACACATCTTCCCACCCCCTATTTATCCCAACTTTTTTGTGTGAAAAATGTCTAACACAGAAAAATTTTAAGAACAGTGCAGTGAATATCTATATACTGCTCACTTAGATTAACCAATTTTTCACACTGTCCCAAATTTACACATAATTTTGTTAAATCATTTGAGAATTAGTTGCTTTAGCTTCAAGTACTTCATGACACTTCACCCTTAGAGACTTCAGTGTGTATTTCAAAAGAACTAAAAGATTCTCCTCATATCCAAATACAATTATAATACTCAAGAAATTTCATATTAATACATTATCTAATATACAGTATTTAAATTTTTAATTGGCCCTGAAAGACTTATGTAGTTGATTTTATATATGTATATATATATCCAGAATTAAATCAAGGATCTCACATTGCATTTAGTTGACCTATTGCCTTTGGTCTCCTTGTTTGTTTGTTTGTTTTTAGTTTTATTTTTAATATTGGATGAGTCTTAGTTGTATCAGCATAAATTTATTAGTTTTTCAAAATTTATGTCTTAGTATGATGGGGATATGTCAAGAGGACACAGGTTCCAGTTTGAAGGGATTCCCACTGGGCAAATTGGATTAATTTAAGCATCAAAAGAACTAATGGCAGAAATGGTTATAATACATTGGGGGGGAAAAAAGAATCTATTCTGATATTTTTTTAAAAGTTGGGAAGAAGAAAGGAAAGTTTTTTGTTACATAAGAAAACCAACTGTAAATGAAGAAGGAATTTAGAAATAGAAAATTACCACTATATAACCATCATGGTAGTAATTAATTGAGACAAGAATCATAATTTCCCATTCTATATTTGTAGCTCCCTTCTCTCAGAGTGAGAATACAGGTTCCCAATAACTGTTTAAAGTTCAAGATTTCTTTGCATTGAAATCTTTGTTCTTAGAAAATATCATTTTGTGATGTACAGTCAGAAAACTGTGTTCAAAAGTGACTTGAACAATTTTTCTAATGTGTGTTTTTTTGTCTATTTAATAGATAAAATTAGGTTCTTTTTCTTGTTTGAATTAAATTTTCATCTTTTTCCATCCTTGTTGATTTAATTTTATACTTTTGGAAACGTAAAATATTAACATGATTTAAAAGTCAAAACTAAATCAAAAGGTACACTCAGAGAGGCTCTGTCCTCTTCCTTCCCACTTGCACTTGGTTCCCACTCATGCTTATAGACCACCAATTTCATTGGTTTCTGGCTTATTTTTCCTGTGTTTCTACTTGCAAAAATAAGCAGATTCAGCAACAACATTTTAGAGCCATTAATTACCCCTTTTGTAATAATCGCTTTGGCATTTTTCAGGAATATATGGGAAAACTCCAAAAGATGAATTCGTCCCAAGAACATTCCTTCCCATTTCTGGCTTGGAGTTTGAGAAAGTATCTTTGCTTCTTTTACAAACAACATCAGAAAATGCTAGAAGTAAGGAATAGGAAGAATGATGGAGGTTCAACCCAGCCATGTGACTTAGGGGGCTAAACAGCATCAAATTGTTCATAGTGTGTATTTTTTGTCTGAGCAACAAATGAGAAAGCAACTAACTTGCCCTACCTGTGATTCTGTTGTCACTGAGGTGATCAAAATAATTAGCCAAGCCACAGTGTATTTCTTAGGCTAATCATAAATCTGCTCGTAACTCTTTAGCTTAAAACTCTTCCATGACTCCCATTGACCTCAGGATCAATCCCAAACTTTCAAAGCCTTCAGTAGATTTTCCTCTCTAGTCATGCTGTAGCATGCTCATGCACACATGCACACAAACACACACACACACACACACACACTAATGATTCCCAACTGCTTGGGTTCTTTTCTGACCCTGTGATGTTTGCTTTGCTCACACTGACTATGCTACTTGAAATGCTCTTCTCACCATGAGCCAGCATGTCAGGTCAATGAATTTCACCTTAATCAGCCCCATGAAGCAATTCTGTTCTTGAGCCTTGAGGAAGCCTCTTACATGAGAGAACTCCCCGTGTCTTAAACCTGGGTACTGGGTTTGTAATAGGACCTCCTTAGGTTGCTACTGCATGGTGCTTGGAACAAGAAAGAAGCATGAAAGAAGATGGGACTTTTGAGTTTAACCTTCAAGCCAAGGACAGGCTGAGAAAGTTTTATTGCTGTTACAAGTGGAGAACTTAGGTCCCAACAGTCTCTTTAGTCCCAGCCTATCCAGTCCTGCACTGTGGTGCATCCCTGAGTCCTTCTGATGTTGAGGTCTCCCATCAGTGCCTGTCCAGCCTCAGGACTCCTAATTTACAAACCCTGTGTTCTTGTGGCTCTGTCTGCCTTAGCTCTGCCACCATTTAAAAAATATATATTTCCAATAAGGCAATTAAATTGAAAGCCTCCTGAGAGATCTCTACCTTCTACTCCTCTTTCTCTTGCATTTCCATTTCCCAGATCCTACATCAGACCATCCTTGGTACTATAACAATCCCATAAACCCTTAATTTAATCTTGGTCCAGTTCCCTCTGTTGTCTTCAACTCCTTTCTTCCACTTGAAGAGAAGCTAATAGAGAAGTAGGTTTCAGGCTTTACTGTGAAAAGCAAATTGCCTGAGGAGGGCCCTGGAATCTGCATTTCCAGTGTGTGCCTCAGGTGGTCCTAGGACCACTTTAAGAAACACAATAAATAGATAGTCTGGGTTGCTTGCTGTCGCACCTCACCCTAACAGGGCACGCTACATACAAAAGCTATTATTTCTCCTAATTTCTCAAAATGACCATTCACCAGCCATCAGGAGTGGGATCTAGGCGAACAATCACTGTAACCAGAAATAATGCCTTCAGCTTGTCCAAGTTGGAACTATAGCTCTATGAGACTGCTCTTTATCCCAATTATATATCCTTACCCTAAAAATAAATTTATCTTTAAATTGTGAAAATATTTTATTTTCTACTCAAGTAATCGGCATTATTCTGCTGCCTACTTATGTTCTCCTTTGTTTATTCACATCAATGTAATTTTTATAAGAATAGAATAATAATGCTATCTGTGCATTTCCTTTTTAAAGGTATTTAGATAGTATACATACTTAGAAATTTCTTTCCATCACCCAACTTGCAGAAAACAATTCCACTAATACCCAGATAATCACATATTACTTTCCTCAAAAAATACAATAAAATCAAATTGGGCTTGGCATCTAGGGAGCTAGCACAAATTAATGAGAATTACTACCACCTGGCAGATTCGTGGCAACTAGGCCTGGTGGAAGGTGCCATAGCTATTCCTAAGCGCAGTCTGTAGGAGTTCACATAGAGCCAAGACCAACTGAAGCACAGAAGGAATAAGAACTGTTCCTCTGTTCTTTGGGGTGTAGGTATGCTTATCTTTTTTTCTGAGGGTGTTAGCTGCTATTTCAGCCAAACACGCTACGTGTGTATTTTACCTGTAAGTATGAAGAAAAAAGAGTCTTGAAATAAAAAAAGAAAGTTTCTGAAGTGGTAGATAAGGAATCCCAAACCACATTAAGAGTCTGGGAAGTAGAAATGCAGTGCATGGCACAGACAGGAGAAAGAAACTTCTGCACCACTGGACGGGCTTCCTGCCCTGCCACATCTCACCTAGGCAGTAGTATGTGTAGTGCTTATGTGCAAGGCTCTGAGGTCTTTCTGCCTGAGTTCTAATACTGCTTTGCTACCTACTAGTTGTGATCTTGGGCAGGTTACTTAGTCTCTCTAAGCCTTCCTCAAACACTTGAAGAGAGAGAGTTTTAACTCATATTGATGTTCGAATGAGATAATGCATGCCATCAAGTGTTTTGTGCACAGTAAGCATTCAATAAACTTTAATATTTTTTTAATCCAATAACTCATTTTGGTCATTTTCACAAATTTCTTAGCATGGTACCTGACACCTGTTAACTGCAGCCATACTATCAAGGAACATGATTTAAAAGTCAAAACTAAATCAAAAGGTACACTTTTAAGTTTCTGTTTTCCATTCTATCTTTTTGTAGAGATTGATAATTCATCACTTTTACTCTTTCTTAGAGAGTTTTACCAAAGAACAAAGAGAAAAATTACTTTTTAAAATAGAATGTAATGTAGTCTATCTTGCAATTTTTATAAATTTTTAATATATTGTATACATTAGTGATCTTATTTTTCCTTTATCCTGAGACAGTTTGTTATTCATCATCCAGGCATTTTGATCATTACTCATCAGTTATTTCAAACTCTGCTAAAAAAAAAACACATTAAATAATGTGAAGTGGAAAAATGGTGGAAACACCTAAAGGGCTGATTCAATGATGAAATAAACCATCATATTACATCACCCTTCAGGTTTCTTGTTGCATTACCCAAAGTGTTGAAGCATTTTTCAAGGAGGTATAAAAGAAGATTGGAGACACCATCTTTATGGGGTTGATTGAATACAGTTCAGAATTCATAATTTCTCATTTTCTACCCATAATGAAAAAGATAAGGAAATTTATAGAGAAAATATTTCACAATTATTAGATATGTCAGAAGATTCATGCAAAGAGACTGCTGTACTCTAGATCTAATTATGACATCAATTGAATAAGTGAAAGCTTAGACTGTGAGTCTTTAGATGACAACATTCTAGATGAATTTTTTCATAATCAAAAATTAATGGGTGGCAGAGCAGGTGTAGCTCAGTGGATGAGCGCCTGTTTTGCACATATGAGGTCCCCAGTTCAATCCCCGGTACCTCCTAAAAATAAAAATTAATGGGTGAACACAGTATTTCTAAGGACAAAAAATAAAAGGAAATGTGGCATTATCTACAAAGACACTCAATAGGAAGAGCTTTATCATACAATATTTTGTGAACAGAACCTGGACTATCCTATTTAGCTAAAAAGATGTGTGGCAATATTCTTCCTCCTTTTTTGATGATTGTGAATTAAAATTTGCTAGATATGGTTTATAAGTGAACAAGACAGGGGTGTATGCAAAAGTGGAATAAAAGGAAATAGATAATGTAGAAACCAAAAAATCCATTGGATTGATCATTCTAATTGGTGTTTATAATCTAAATATGAAAATGTTTTGCAATTATGGAATAAAGAAGAGAGATGTTCTCTCTTTAACAAAATTATGAGCCATCAAAGTTTTAAAAAGTATTATATCTTGATGATGTAAATGCAAGAAGATAAAATCAGAAGCAATGATAAGTTAAACCTATTAGTGATGTATTTAACACATGGAATCAAAATTTACAAGATGGATATGTTCCAGAATCATGCATGACAGTTGATGACCAGTTAGTGTAATTCAAAGGAAGTAAGTATATAAACCTTCAAAACCATGAAAATAGATTTTAAAATGCAGTTCAATATGCTTAGATTTTTGTTAAAATTTCTAATTAAGTTTTCACTATCCCTTTATTTTTACTTCTGTAAATTACTCATATTATAACTTAAAAACATAAAAAGAGTCCATTGGACTCAGATGGTAAATATTGAGAACAATTCTTGTTATACTGACAATTAAGCAAACACTCAATTAATGATTATTGTTATTATCACTATTATCATTATCAATAGAGTCCACAGTTTCAAGCCCTAAATTTGTTCTGAAAAACAAACCACATCCTGTGTTCTATGGAAGAGTAAGAAGGACCCATGAGCACCGGCAGGTTTGAGGTGCCTGTTACCGCATCCAGGAGAGAGGGGTGCCCAGCAAGCCTTCCTCCTCTGGGCATGAAAAAGGCAGCTCTGTGGGCCTGATGTGGCCTGTCACAAGGTGAGCCTTCTTCCTGGAGTGTGTGTACAATGCAGTGCAAAGCCTCACTCTCGCTGACCACTACTCAACACTGCTGATTCACACAAGAACTGGACAGCCACCAAAATACTTCGTAATGTATCTTCCATGACTTTTAAGACCTCAATTTTTAATAAAAAATAAAAAAAAATACTTGCAGCCCAAGCAGTACTCTTAACCCTTCATATTAAAAGCTATGATTAAAAAAGATGAAGAAGACTATGGGACCGTCTAGTTAGAGGGTGGAGCATCCAGGAAGAAAAAATTGGTAAAACTGAATAAAATAAAGGACAATAATGGAGTCACAGAAAGAAAGATAATACTGGAAGAATTCAACTAGTAACTCAAAAGAGCAAAACATAAGACATTGGGTAAGGAAGAAAATTCAGAGCTTCAGATTTCTATGTATCTATAAAAAACACTTTTGGTTAAAAAATTAGTAAATGTGCTCTCCTAGGTTAGCCCAACCTAAGAAAGAAATTTGCAGTCACAAAAGTGATCTCCCAGTGGAGAGAAAAGTGACCATGAAATGGTAATTGACACCATGTATACACATATTCAAGTAGCCGTCAAAGTACCTCCTAAAATCTTTGTGGAAAGAGCCATTCTTAAATTGGGAGAGAGGAAAACTGGATTGCCTCTAAGGTCCTTTCCATTCCCAACTCAGGATAGCATAGTGGTTAAGAGAATGGGTCATGGAATCAGAGTGTCCAGGCTCAGCATTTACTGAGGGACACTAAAAACTAGACTAAACCTGACCTTCATTATTTGTACAGTAGTGGGCAAGTGGGAGGACAATGATGACAGTGGTACCCATCTTGGCAAGATATCTTCTATTTGCCTCCAAGAGATCCTCTCACCACCCTTTACTTCCCTTCTTTCTGCTGTTCCCTTGCTTTCCAGCTTCTCGTTGGATCCAGAAGGAGATTGGAGGAAGGGAGAATGGTGAGGACAGAGTATGTCTTCCTTGAAGACCTCTGTGGCATTCCATCTGGTTGGTTGTGTCCTCCAACTGAAGGTCACTGCTCTTCTCAAGGCAGCCCTATCTACACAATGCTTTCCTGCAAGATTCTGGAAATCTCTCTCCCTCAACCCTTTGGACCAAAAGATGGTAACAGCTCTTTGTTACTAGCCCTGGAATACTGCATTATGGAGCCCTACCCATGCCATCACTTCTATAAATAGTTCATTTATTAAACCTTTTTCCAAATATCTTAAATTGAGTGTGCATCTGTTCCTTGCTGTGACCCTGACTCTACCTGAAGGGTTGTTTAGAAGATTATTGTATATTAAGTGCCTGGCATTTCGTAAGTAATCATTACAATGATATTTTTATCCTCCTTTCTCTTGTTTTTCCTTCTTATTTTTCACTCATCATTAACCCTTCTATCCAGCTCCTCTTAAGATTCTTTAGCACAGGAATCAGCAATTTTTTCTGTGAAGGGTCAGATAGTAAATATTATACACTGTGTGGGCCTCATGGTCGCAACTACTCAACTCTACCACTGTAGCACGAAAGCAGCTGTAGACATTAAGTAAATGAATGAGTGTTGCTGTGTTCCAATAACATTTTATTTATGAACACTGAAATTTGAATTTCATATAATTTTCATGGGTCATTAAATATTATTCTTCTTCTGATTATTTTTCAATCATTTAAAAATGTAAAAACCATTTTTAGTTCACAAGTCATACAAACACAGGCAGCAGGCAGGGTTTGCCCCCAGGCTATAGTTTGCCAACCTCTACTTCAACAGATTTCTAAGATTTAGCATTTCTGCTGCCCAGAGAGTTTTTATGCCCCCAAACAATTATTGTATAAATTTTTTCTCCTTTCCTTTTTCTTTTAATACATCTTCAGGAATTCATTGTTTGAAGCCAAAGATTGCCTACTCTTTCCCATGATCTTTGCCAAGTGGCTTTTAAAATCTACCATAGCTTGTTCAAACTGCTCCCCTCTATAGCACCTTCCAGGGGCAAGGTCCTTGAAGCTGTTTCCACACTAGAAACCCATTCCAGCACTGTTTCATCCAGGAAAAGTTCCATCCAGGACCAGTCCAGTGTGATTCACTCCATGGACGTAATAATAACTCTTGTGTATTTGGGTAAAGTCTGCCCTGGGCAATTTTGGGAAGAAGATGAGGTTTGTCTGTGCACAGCCCCAGCCCATCCTGCCCCTTGCGGACTGGTACCACCTTTTGGATGTTGCCTCCAAACCTCCCCATTATCAAAATTTACCAGCCTTATGACCATTTCTTCCTTCTCATTCTTCCTAAAAGGCCAATCTGCTCAATCTGTGCAAAAGTGCTGGTAGATGCTAAGCTGTTTAACCCACTCCAACAGACAAATACAATGACTTACACAGAGATTCTTGAATTTCAACCAGTCTTTTCAAAATAAGTCCTTAGCCTTAAGCAGTGGTTCTCAATGATGAGTGGACATTAGAATCACTTGGAAAGTGTTTTAAAATGTTGATGTGCAGGACATACCCCCACGATGGTTGAAATTGTGTCTTCAGTTTTGAAAAACCATCTAGGTGATACTGTCAAAGAGTAAGCCGTGAGAATCACAGATTTAGGGCAATGCCCTTAGGAGAAATTTTCAGACAGCAGAATGAGGTCAGGAGGTGCCCATTAAAATCACAAATCCTTTTTATTTTTCTTACCATCCCATGCAAAGCCTCAGAGAGGAAGACAATTGGGAGGGTAGAGTAGAAATGAATACTTTTGAGCACTTAGTTTATGTTTTGATTTTATGAATTTCTTTTCACTCATTTATTCATTCATTCAACATTTATTAAGCTCTTACTTTGTGCCAGACACTCTTCCAAACAATGTGGATATAAAGATGAATATGATAGGCATGATCCCTGCCTTCATTCTCATGAATGGAAGGGGTAGACAGAATTCTACAACTAATTACACAACCATTATTTAACAACAATTGTTGTAAGTTTAAGGAAGTTCAGGGTACACCTTCCAGGGGGATCTCACTTAACGGGAGGATATCAGGGAAGACTTCCTTGAGGAAGTGATGCTTTACCTGAGTTCTGAAATGTGAATAAGAATTAACATGCAAAGAGTGGGGAAGGCAGAGGGAAGTACATATGCAAAGGCCCTGAGGTGGGCAGGTAGGAGCTTGGAGCTTTGAAAAACCAAAGAAGGCAGTGTGAGTGAAATTTAGAGAGCAAGGGGAGAATGGTGTGAGATGAGGCTGTTGGGGCAGATGAAGGCCAGGTCAGACAGGCCTCGGAGGCCTTGTTAGGCACTATATGCCATCTCATTTATACATTAATATGCTCTTTTTACAGTCCCAGAGCACTGGTAAGTTGTTCAAGCTTCCATCACTGCAAAGAGGTGAGGCCTGTGCTCAAACCTACTTCTGTCTATTCTCAAAGCCTGTTTCCTGTCTATGGTTCCATGGTACCTCCCTCTGCAATTTTCTCTGCCTTCACAGGTGTGGTGCCTCACCAGAAACAGAAATTGTAAATCAAGTCTGTGTTTCCATGTAGAATCTCTCTATACAGAAATATAGTATCTATGGTTATATAAAGAAAGGAACAAAATAGTAACTTTAGAAACACTGCCCTTCACTTTATAAAGGAAAAGATTTGCCTGCATCTCTAGCCATTCTTTTTTTAATTTCTTTTGTCAATTTGAGAAGTTGTGACTTAACAAAGCAATCATGCATACCATACAGGATTCCCATACATTGCCCCATCTAATCATTCTTTTGCAGAATTCAAAAGGGGTCTTATCACCAGACCATTATATGCAACAATCAATAAAGTCTTTCATTGATTCACTTATCTGGTATTTATTTAGCATTTATGTGACCAAGTATTACAGACACAGATGAAAATACATGATCTTGAGACTCAGGGCGCTTACGGCCTTTTCTTTTCTTTCTTTTTTTTTTTTAATAAAATTGCATTGAAGTATATCATTAATATATGAGCATACATAGACAATAAGTATATACTAAAAGTTGTGAATTTATAAAACAAACATGCATATCATCATAAAAGGGTCCCATATATCACCTCACCACCAACACCTTGCATTGTTGTGAAACATTTGTTACAAACTGAAAGAGAATTGTCAAAATATTACTACTAACTATAGTCTATATCTTACATTTGGTGTATTTTTCCTGCAACCCACCTGATTAGTAACACCCTATATTAGTATTATATATTTATATCGTTCATGGAAGAATGTTCTCATATTTGTCCTGTTAACCACAGTCCATCTTCCACCACTGGATTCCCTGTGTTATACAGACAATTATGCTTTGTATAACCCATTCAAAGTATACACTCAGTGGCTCTCATTCTCATCACAGAGTTGTGCTGTCATCACCTCATCAATTTTTGAATTTTTTCATTACTCTAAAAGGAAAAATCTCATACCCCCTTAAACCTTATTGTTGTCCCTTAGAATACTTTGCCATTGCTGCAAAATATTACAATATTACTGTTAACTATTGTCCATAAGTTACATTAGTACTTACAAACTTTTCTTGAAGAGAGTAGAGAAGCAATGTCCTTAATCAAATTCAAAAGCAGAATTTCCTAAAGATTACTAGGAGGCTGAAGAAAGAGGTGGTAATATGGTATGTCTAATATTTATGTCTATCAGGGCTATCTCCTTCTGCTCCACTCCTTCATCCCAGTGCCTTTCAAAGATGACACCCCAAAATATCAAGACCAATAAAAATAGCTAGGAAAGACCATATTATGAATAAAATTTAAATGATGGGCAAGAACATTTTGGAGCATGATGGATGGGGGAAAACTGTATAAAACTTCAAAAAACTTTTCTAATCCAATTCCAAAATCAATGATGTACATGATATTGATCCAATCCTCTTCCAGATGGTTTGAGGAAATCTGAGCCGAGTTCTCAAAAGTAATGGTTGGTATGAGAGATATGAAAATGAACAAATAATAAAACCTTATTGAAA
This sequence comes from Cabassous unicinctus, assembly GCA_029593785.1. Classification (NCBI taxonomy): domain Eukaryota; kingdom Metazoa; phylum Chordata; class Mammalia; order Cingulata; family Chlamyphoridae; genus Cabassous; species Cabassous unicinctus. Next base: position 13,706 of record JAQZBX010010483.1, on the reverse strand, counting down.
TCCTGAAACAAAACTCTGAAAATCTGCAACAGATGGTATGGATCATAGATAGTTAAAAGTCTGACAAAGGCAGTAATGATTATTTTTTATCAGCAACTGAGATTTGGGAGGCAGATGAGATTGAATTATAGGAAATATGGTATTGATTTTTTTAAATGGAAGTAAGATTGATTCTGGCCAGTATCTTAGGTAAATTTCTTCAGTCCTTACTAAAATACTAAAATATTCAGTTTGATTCCAATACTCAAGAAGCCAGCTTTTAATAAAGTAGATGGGGGAGAAGAAGCCATCTTAGGAGACTTTCCTGAATCCCTGAGGTTCAGGGATAGGTAGTAGGGAAAGAAGAAGGATTTACCTTCCCATTCTTCTCCAGGAATCCTCAAGAGGCAATCAACAATGCGTTCAGAGCAGTCCCACCCTCTGTCCCTGGATGACCTGCATATCTGCCCACAGGTGAAATTTCCAGCTTTCTTCAGGCTTGAACACACAGACTGAAGAAAAGTGAATGGGGAGGCCCTGTTAAGTTCCACAGCAATATACCAGCCACCAAAACCATACTGCAGCTGTGTGTGCACGTTTGTGTTTGCATGCATGTATGCGTGTGTGTACAGCTGTGTGTGTGTGTGCATGGTGCTTGTATTTATGTCACTAGGCATTCTTCTTCCTCTCTTAAGAGTGATTTTTTTCTGCCCATAAGTCCAGTTAGAACTTGGCAAAGGACAATGAGGAACTTGGGTCATCATAGCACATCAAAAGAATCTTCCAACACATTCCTGGACCAAGATCCAGGAGAATACCTTCCTTGTCCCCTTTGGAGACAGAGCTGAGCCTAAGAACAGCCTTCTCTTTCTCTCTTTCAAGATGACCTTCAGAGGTCATCACTCCTCACATTTTCTGCAGTCACCCTTCCCTCAAGTAAAATGTTAACATGGCAATAGACTATAAGAACTTTGCCTTAAAGGAAACAAATCTTTACCATACAATACTTTGTGCCAGCCCCTACCAAATTTCTCGCTTACTAATATAATATAAATCCCTTTCCTGTCTTCCAACAGTATGACCCTTAACTTCGTCTGTCATTTGAACCATTTCCCTAGATTTGAGCATATTGTGACTGTCTACTCATCATGTCCATTATGATGAGTGTCCTTGGTTGTCAGGTGTCTTTGGTATGTAGCTTTGTGTTCTAGACTCACTACTCAAAGTAAGGTTGCTGGACAAACCATATCTGCATCACCTGGGGGCCTGAATCCCAGGCCCCACACCAAACCTACTGACTAGAAATCTGCATTTTAGCACTATCCCAGGTGTTTAGTATGCAAATTAAAAGTTGAAAATCACTCCTAATATGTAGGGAGTTCTCTATCTAAACTGCAAAGCACCTATCACACCCCTGAAAACAGGTTGCAGTAAATCATTAAAGCTTAGCTTTGTCACTAAAACGAGATTTTTATAGAGAGATAGAGGAAAAATGTAAGAAATAGTCATTGTTATTAGTTACAACCTAACTCCAGAATTTACATTCCTTATATAAAGCAATTAGAGACACAATATATATGGATTTTAATAATTTAAGTGCCAAAAAATTTCAAAGAAAGGAGAGCTGGATGTGGGAGTTCCAAATAGGGGGAAGTATCAGGAAGAAAGTAGGACTTGAATGAAGGATGAATGGGTAAAGTCTTGCTAAAACATGGATATTAGGCAAATTTTCTAAATCTAAAACAGATGGTTTGAGTTGTCACTTATCAACCATGTCAACTTTAATGGTGATCTGGTGCAGTAGAAGCAACAAAGCTTTGCTTCTTTAGCCTTACTGTGCCACCTTGGAGCAATTACTTGACCTTGACAAGCCTCCCTATTATACCTAAAGTTGAGAATACTGGATGATTAAATCATAGAAGAAGGTAGGCAGAGTACCCAGAATTGGTGTCTACCACATAGTAGGTGGTCAGCAAATACTAGTTTACCTTTTCTCCTCCCTTTCCTCTGGCAGATTTGGGCTTAGACAAATGTTAACTGTATCTGAATTGGCAAGGGCAGTTCAGATTATGAAAGTCCTTCTGAAGAGTTCCGGCTTTGATGTGCCTGGAAGAAGGAGTCATTGCACAAAGGTGAAAGTATTTTAGGAAGGTCAGACTAGCCATGGTGCTCAGGATGGACTGGAGAGGCGAGTGATGGTTAGCGGTGAATTGGCAAACCCACCAAAAAGAGTAATATGTAAAAGACTTTGTATGAGGCTTTCACAGCACTCGGACAGCATCTGTGTTGGTCATTGGTCTCTCTGCTCTTAGATCCATGCTCTGTATTTTCCCTGCTCTAATCTGTATATTTGGGAACCGGATTCCTTGCAAATTGGCCTCCAGGAAAGATCAGGCAACCGGAGGCTAGAAGGCTTGAAAATGGGAGGAGAGGAGAAGCTAAGATTTTTATCCCTTCCTCCTGCTCCTTGGGATGGTAACTTGGGCAGAGCTGTTCCTCCTGAGACGCTCCAGGTCCAACAAACAACCTGTCCTCTGTGCTCCAGGCTCCCAGTAGGCAGACTGTAGAAAGGAAAGCTCGGCCCCGCTGCTCCAGCTTCTGGATTTTTGTAACACTCCCTCCTCCTGTGGGCCCTCCAGCCTAGGGGTGAGAGCCACTTCCTGCTATTACCAACCTCTGGGTTGCTTCATCATCTCCTCTTTGGTTTCTCAGTATTACCATCACCTGGTTAACCAGCTTCCTGTATTATATTCCATCTATTGAAAGACCAAAGGTGGCTTATATTTCCTGCCTATGCCTTGACTGGCATAGCACCTAAATCAAAATATGTCTCAGATTATTTTTGCATGGTTATGTGGGTTTCTAAGTCTTGGAAAATATACAAAATAAAAGCCACACACTGTTTGATCTCCCAGTGAAGAGTAGGAGAGGAATTAGGGTCAGAACTCTCCAATCAAAAAAAAAAAAAAGAAAGAAAGAAAGAAAGAAAAACATAGATCCACTAATATAGAATAATTATTAATCTTTGAATGTAGCAGTACCTATGAGCATGTCACATTTAATTCTGCATTTGCATGGATGATCTAGAAAGGTGAATAGCAAACACAGAAATTAATTCCACAGATATAATTGGGAGGTGTTGCAAATACCCAAAAGGATAGGGAAATAATCTAAAAGAGAACTGGCCATTACAGAAATATGGGCAGAATACGGTGGTGGAACTCATTAAAAAATGCTTAGCTGGATCAAAATAGCAAAATGAGATACTGCCTGAAAGATGTACTGCTCTATAGGTAACAGAAAGTAATCAGAAACACAGGTATTCCACATGTAGGAAAGAAAATAAGAAATTAAATAAAGCCGAGGAGTGACGATGCAAACTTAGATGTAATTCTGAAATATGATGGAGGAAAAGAGTCTAGTTATTTTGAGCTTTAAATATAGAAGTTTATCTTTTAAATCAAAATAAAAAATGGTGTTCCTCTCTCCCTCCAACTTCTAATGGTTCTCCCCAATGTATGCAGTATTGATCAGGCCGTGTTTAAAATGCCTGATCCAATTTTGCATACCTCAATAACAAATATCAAAAAATACTAAGAATTGCAAGAGCTCAGGGAAACAAAATCTGAAAGATAATGAGCTGGAGGACATGAATGATAAAGTTAAAACAGCCAATTGGCTGGGCAATCATATTTCCAGCACAGACCTATAGAAAATCAAGCATATTGTGTGTTACAAATGAATTGCAATTACGGAATAGATTTCATGTTGACCTAATTATCTAACGTCCAACTCTCATTTTTATGGGATGAATCTAGGCAAGTAAAATAAATTCTTGGAGGCAAAACTACTCTTTCTAATAAAGAAAATTACTTCCTTTTTCTCCATGAAGCCCCAGATGGTCAGAAACCAAAACCTAGCATAACTTTTTTTATCCAGTTTGAACCTGAAATATCACTTCTATAAGAATCATAATGACTTCTAAGGGTTTAGACCAGGGGTTCTTGACCAGGGGTCCATGGAAAGATTTCAGGGGATCCGTGAGCTTGAGTTGAAAATAATCAACTTATTATCTTTATTTTCTCTGACTTCTAACTGAAATCTAGTATTTCCTTCATTTATGAATGTATGCAATAAATTACAGTAGTATTCATTTCATATCACATAAAATTGTTGCATATCTCGAAAAATCGCTTACGTTCATCCATACTTCAAAATTAAGGTAGTTGTTAGACCAGACCCAATTGAGTGTCATAAAACTATTTGTTGCTACATTCTGAGAAGGGGTCCGTGGTTTACACCTGACTGGCAAAGGGGTCTGTGGCACAAAAGAGGTTAAGAAACCCAGGTTTAGACAGTGTGTTTCTATGTGGTCAAGAAGGATTTTCATTTAGGAAAGCAAGGGGTCAAAATAAAGACAAAAACTCAACTTTCAAAGGAGACAGACAGCTCAATGCAAGAGCCACCAGTAAAATCCCTTGCTTCCAAGTAAACTATTAAAGCTAAACACTCACAGCAACTTGTTAAGCTGGGCTGTTATCATCTAAGTATTCATGAGAAACCATTTTAGAATTTGAAAGGGGGTGAGAGAGAAGCAACTTACAGTCAACTGTAAGAGAGTAAAGTATGTCACATGATCTAATTACAGAAATGAAAGCATCCCAGGAATTATGAGGTCTATTCAAGTCTGTAAGGACCACGAACAAAGAATATAATTATACATCAAGCCTGTTGATTAAACAATTACTATTTAAAGCAGATATAGACTTAAAATTAATTTGCTTCTGCATTCTAAGGATTTGGGGATTGAGATAAACAGTGTTTGAAGTTTAATTATCCGTGTGTAAGATGAAGGGGCTCATTTCAATTTGGTTAGCTCTGCAGAGTGTTCTGGATGGTGTAAAAGCTGAATCCGACTCGGCTGCAAGTCTCGGCACTGCTGAAATGTGTGATTAAAGTGAGCGAGGAGGCTCCATCAGCCTAATCCCTACAGAATGTGGTAATATCACAGAAGAGATTGTGAAATTGCAAATTAATATTTAAATGAACACTAGTTTGAAGTTTACCTGGAGGGGGAAACACACTATCTCCAAAAGAACAGAAAAAGGCCAGCCAAACTGTTCCAGGCTCCCCAGCAATGAAATATCTGGAGTGGAGAACTTCACGCATGTTTGCGCAAATAGGACACCTTCCTGCCAGCTACTCTGAATAGAGTGATTCTTATCAGAGGCCACGTGTACAGTGTCCCAGGGCAAAATTTCAGGAGTTAGGGGTGGGCAGGGTGAAAGGGTGAATTGGAGTTGGAGTGAGAGACAATAAACAGAGATGAGGAAATTCGAAAATTAAAGAATGACTGGTGAGGTGCATGGAATTGTGTCTGTATTCACAAACGTTGATCGTAGTGCAGATGGCCATCGAATTTCCAGACCTTAAGCCCAACTCACCAGGCTACCATGAAGGGGAGGTGTCCTCGGTGACCTGGCTATGCTCAGATGCCCCAGAATAGGAGGGTAGCTTGAGGATATGGCTTTAAGGTTTTAGGGTGGCTTTAAGAAAATGTGCTTTAGGATCAGACAAGCTTGAGTTTAAATCTAAGCTCCACCACTTTCCAGTTTTGTGACCTTAGCAAGTTATTGGGCTATCCAGGTCCCCTCCATTTCATCTGGAGAATGGATTTCATACTTTCAACAGCTCATACATTGAGGAGTTGAGTAATTAATATGGTAATGAGGGTAAACCTAAGAGTGTCCTCTCCCTACTTAAAACCCCTCAGCAGTTCTCTCTTGCTTTTTGGATAAAGATACATTTCTTTACTATGGCCTGCAAGGCCCGATAACGGTGTCACGCCACCTTCTCTTGCATTCCTCTCCCCAGGATTCTCTCCAACCACACTGATCTTTTTCTCCTCCTTCATTCTCTCTCCTGCCTCCAGGCCTGCTCATTGACTGTTCCTTCTGCCTTGGAACACTTTTCCTTCCTGCTTTTCCCAGTTAATGTCTGTTCATTCTTCAGGTCTCACCTCAAGCTAATTTGGGTGGTGGTTAAAAGGTCAGGATTGGATTCATAACCCAACCTCCCCCATTTACTATGACTTTTACCCATTTAAGCTTCATGTTCCTTCTCTGTAAAATGAGAATAAATATTAATACCTACATACAGCGTTCTTGTAAAGGATCACATGAGTTAATACATGTGAAGCTCTCAGCACAGAGCCTGGTACATAGCACTGGAAAACTTTCTCTTATCATACCCCAAGGACTTCTCTTCTGTATCACTTGTCACAGTTGCAGTTTTATGTTCATGCAATTTTAAAAATACATCTGTCTCTCCACTAGAGTAGAAGCTCCATGGAGATAGGAGTTTGTCAGAATTTAGTTTATATTACAAATATACATTACAAATATGAATTATAGATTCAGTGCCTAGCAGTATAGACACACAAATATTTGTTGAGGAATAAATGAATGAAAATCCTGAGTATAGTTCTTGGTACATAGTGGAGGCCTCAATAAATACTAGTTTTTAAATAATAATAATGATAATGTCAAAAGGTAAGTGAAAAAAAAAAAACTGATTACTTGTATCCACTTTGCCCAGTGGTTCTTGAAATGATTGATTTTGACCCCCAGGGGATATTTGGCAATGACTGGAGAAATTTTTGGTTGTCACAATGAGGGGAGGCATGTTACTGGCATCTAGAGGGGTAGAGACCAGGGATGCTGCCAAACAACCTATAATGCACAGAACAGCCCCCACAACAAAGAATTATCCAGCACAAAACATCAACAGAGTCAAGGGTGATAAACCCTGAATTTTTCCTTTTATCATTTTCTCCCAATGGCTTAATTCACCGGTTGAGTTACAGCAGGCTAACCTGGCGTATGGTAATTATTCTTGCCTTTTAGCCTGTCCATTCCTATGGGTACCAAGTCTTCCTTGCCTCCACTCTCCCCAAAAGCAGTGTTGGCCTAGTTAGATCCCCTCATTCCTCCTTACGCTGTTGCCAGGGATGAGGTTGAAATATGGGAATGTGAGTGAAGCTAAAGAAAAGTGCACACTCCCAGTCACCACCACCCCCACACACATAATTGGTCCACTCTTCTAGTCACACATTGATTCCTATTCTCAGCAGAGCTCAAGAGAAGCAAAATGTGAGCACCACAGCCTGAATTTCAGGACTTAACTCTGTTTCAAATATGCCTCCAAAAAATTCATGTAGCCATACAAATGGGGTAGGGGCTGATAATGTACACTCTCTCAAGTCTAATATGAAAGTTGCTCTAAGACAAAAGAGAGTGTGCTCTAACAAGAAACTTTGTGCTCAAAAAAATGCTCTGCCAAATGTAAAGTCATGGGGATGAATTATGGGATCTGAGAAAAAGTGGGATGCTAGAACAAAATTATTCTGAAGTGACAACCCAGATAATGTCAAATGCACCAGAATTCACAAATGTTAGAGGTTAATTGAAATTTTAAAACTTAATATCTAATTGAATGCTTAAAATGACATGCACACAATGGTTAAAAGTATGTCAAAATCATGAATGCAAAATCAACAAACACCCAAATGGAGGACACCTCAAAATGGAAAAAGATGCGGAAGGCCAGGAGAAGAGGAGGTGATTTATTTTAGCAATTTTAATCTGACTTTTGTGTTAATTAATGCATATTGGTTATAAAAATTTTGGAAAATACATATGAGCACTAAAAAGAATATAGAAGTCACTATTAATAATGATTCTAGCTTTTCAAAAATTCTTTAATGCCAATGTTAAATTAAAAAAAAAAAAAAAAGACCTAATGCAGTTGGTAAGATAAACTTACACAGTTGAACATTTATTTCTGCCAAAGGCAGAAGGCCAGTTTGAGGGATTAAGCTAAGGCTGTGACTTTTTGACCAAGACCTGTCTGTTATCTCTCCATTCATCTCAGACCAGCATGTTTGATTATCATCAGACTGGCAAAGCCTGGACTCCATGGGACAGAGTTTGAAAGGGACTCCTTCTCCACATCTGTACCATCAACCCTCCATGAAAGAGACTGGAATTTCCACCCCTCTGACCTGTGAAAGCCTCATTCCTGCCCAGAGCAAAGCTGCAGGAATGAGGAGATGGTGGTTTAGTACCTTTGATTTCATGAAAAAGATAGTTATTTCCAAGAGATTTGCAAATGATTGTATAAACGTATGTTTTACCTCCCATTCTTCTAAATCTTTTTGAACATGAACATGAATAAAATGACAAGAAACATGCATCAAAGGATTTTATCAAGAAGTTAAAAAGATAACCAATGGGAGAAAATATTTGGAAACCATATGTGGCAGTTTGAGATTATTTTTGTGAATCCCAAAACAGGAGAAAATTTGTTTGTAAACTAATCCATTCCTCTGGGTGTGATACCCTTTGATTGTATTAGATTCACCTAAGATGTCTTTGATTAAATTATCTGTTAGGATTAGGGCTTTGATTCAACCACATCTGTAATGCTTAACTCAGGTTGAGTCCCCTCCCCCTTAGTGAGTCTATGTAAACAGACACTCACTCAAGAAGACACACAGAAAGAGAGAGAGCTCCATAGACATGGAAGAGGAGAGAATTTGTCAGTTTTGATCCTGGAGCCCTGGGGAAAGATGAGCCATTTGCCTGAGAGTTTGCAGCTGAAGAGAACAGAGCAGCTGAGCAGCTGAGAAAGCCTGGAAAGAAACAAGCCCTATGGCAGACTAATATAGGAAGCCCTAAGAGGTGAGACCTATGCTAGCCTACAGCTGAGATTGGAAGAAGCTGGGCCCATGGAGCCTTAAGAGGAAGAAGGAAGGAGAGACCAGGCAGAGATCACCTGCCACCTTGCTTCAACACGTGACAGCTGACTTTGGTGAGAAAGCAGCCCTGAGTTGGACTCTTTAGGGCCTTGTAACTGTAAGCTTTTACCCCAAATAAATACCCTTTATAAAAGCCAACAGATTTCTGGTACTTTACATCAGCATCCCTTTGACTGACTAAAACACCACTTATCTGATAAAGGTTTAATATCGAGAATATATAAAGACTCCTACAACTTAACAACAAATAGACTACCCAATTAAAATTTTGTCAAAAGACTTGAATAGACATTTCTCCAAAGAAGATGTACAAATGGTCAATAAGCACATGAAAAGATGTTCAACATTATTAGCCATTAGGGAAATGCAAATCAAAATTACAATGAGATATCATTTCACATCCACTAGAATGACTACTATTCAAAAAATGGAAAATAAGTGTTGGAGAAGATGTGGAGAAATAGGAACCTTCATTCATTGTTGGTGGGGATATAAAATGGTGCAGCCACTATGGAAGACAGTTTGGCAGTTCCTCAGGAAGCTAAGTATAGAACTACCATATGACCTGGCAATCCTGCTACTAGATGTATATCCAGAAGAATTGAAAGCAGGGACTCAAATATATATTTGCATACCAGTGTTCATAGCAGAATTATTCACAGTTGCCAAAAGGCAGAACCAACCCAGTGTCCATCAACTGATGAATGGATAAACAATACAATGAAATGTTATTCAGCCGTAAAAATGGATGAAATTCTGATACATGTAAAAACATGGATGAACCTGGAAGACAACATGTTGAGTGAAATAAGCCAGACACAAAGAGACAAATATTTTATGATCTTACTGATAATAAATAATTAGATTAAGTTAGTTCATGGATTCAGAAATTAGAATACAGGTTATCAGGGTCTGGGTGGGAGTAAGAAATGGGAAGTTAGTGCTTAATTGGTAGGAAGTTTCTGTTTGGGGAGATGGAAAAGTTTTGGTAATGGATGGTGGCAATGATAATCCAACACTGTGAATGTAATTAACACCACCAAACTGTATAATTGAAAGTGGCTAAAATGGGGGAATTCTAGATTGTATCTATGATATCCAGAATAAAAATTAAAAAAAAAAAACCCATAGAACAGTACAATACAGAGTGAATCCTAATGTAACCTAGTTAGTTAATAGTATAATTATAATAACATTGTTTCATCAATTGTAGCACAGGTACCACACTAATGCAAAATGTTAATAACAGGGAAAACTGTTGGGGGGAGGGGTGAATATAAGGGAAATCTGTACTATCTGCATGATTCTTCTGTAAACACACAACTGCTCTAAAAAGAATTTTTTAAGTTAAAAAAAAATGGTAAGAAACAAAAAGAGAAGAAATTTGGGGCTTGGCTCAGTACAGAATGGATATATTACCAGTGAATCAACAACTATCTATTGAGGGCCTATATTACAGACCAGGAGTAGAGTAGTACTGTCTCTAAGACTCAAGAATACCATCCTGATTTGCAGATCCAGCATTCTGGGTTTTAAATATTCACTCTTTGCTTTAACCTGTCAATGGATTGCCTCTTCCTCAATCCAATTTTATAACCAAAACTTCAGTTGCACTATCTTTCCACGTCTCTGAGTAGTTGCCCTTCTTGTTCTTGCAGCATGACTGACCTGAGTCAGGTACATCCTCCTTACTGAAAAGAAGACCAGAAGATGAAAAGATATGTAAGTATCTTAAGGAGGTCTCCCTAAAGAAAGTGGTAGACTTGAAAGAGTATCAACAAATGGTTCAAGAGAAAAAAAGGTAACTGTTAGAAGCATCAATGTTAAGAGAAAAGGCTAGTGGATTTTCTATATATTGATTTTCTTATAGCCAATCTTCCTGGCATGGTAAAACAATCCGAAAGTTGATAAAAAAGGCATTGATTTCTGTCCATTTCCATGGGGAATTTAGCATTCTCCCCAAACACAGTTGCTTTAGGAAAAATGGCCACAAGCAATGACATGAAAGAAACCTAGCCAGCTGGCTTTGTCTCTATTTCTAGTGGGTCATGATCTACAAACATACAGAATGCCTGAGGCAGGCAGGTTCCAGCAGGACAACACAATCAAGAGAAGGTAGAGGGAGAGGAGAGACCAATGCTCAATGTTCTCTTGTTCTGGCATGTTGGGTACTTACAGGCATGAGAAATCAATAGAAGCCTAAAAAAGAACTTGGTTCTACCCATCCTTTTCCAAGGAAAGCACTTCAGATTCTGTTTTCTTCATAGTTAATTATTTATGTCTCAGTAAAAAAAAAACTGCCCTGGTCAAGACTTTGGAACCAAGTTTTTTAGAATGAGGCCTGAATTATTGGGCTATACGTAACTGGCCATGGGGTCCAGATGCAGTTATTTGGTGGAATTTCAGGTCCTCCAAAAGGTACATTTCCACATAAACTATGGCAAGTGGCCACGAGATATGAGGAACTCATACTACAAGCTCTGAGAAAATGGAAAAGTCAAGATGCCCTGATGAGAAATTTGGTATCATTGAACTCCTCCCAGGACACACTGTCCTGCCTGTAAATATTACCAAATCTAATTCTAGGTGGCTTCTGGAACAAGGAATGTAATCAAGATTTATTCAGGCCAACATCTGGAAGCACACATGTTCTACACCTCAACCCACTGTGAAAGAAGGAAGTCAAAACCTGGGACTATACCCCACCCACCCTGCCTCTACCAGCCGAAAATCCTTTACAGCACAATATGTCTCTACATGCCTTAAGGCGACATCACAAAATAGGACAATGGCTGGCAGCAATCATATCCTAAGCTTGCCAGACTTGGGTATTGGGGATGGGGTGGGGGGTGGAAAGCATCTAATGGTCATGAATACTTCATTTTGTACTTTTTTTTCTCATGCACTGTAAGAAGTTCACTCTTCAGCAATGGACTCTGCCAAATATCCCATCTCAACATCCCATCCAACTTCTGAAGAAATTTCATCCAAATCCTTTATTAAGTTTTTCCCAAACACTGTCTTAGCAGAGTACTTTGCAATAATTTAATAGCCTTCCACCAAGCCACTACCTAAAGAAAAGAGATTGTCATCTCACTTTAACCCTTATTTTGCAGAAGGAGCTGCTCAAGGCTCTAAGGAGGTTAGCACTCAGTTGCCAAAACCGTGGAGGCAGAAAAGTAGTCCAAGCCTAGACTTTCACATCTCTACCCCAGGGCCCATTCCACACAGACACAGAGAGGTGGGTGACTACACTGCAAAGGTGAGCAGTGACTGAAATTTCTTTCCTTTTGGTCAGTGATAGTTCTTGAATTTCTTAGAAGAACTTAGAAGGATTTCTTATACAGACAAAAGCATTTGAAGTGTTTTAAGGTGTTGTTTATCAGGAAGAGGTAACATTTTGGTTAGCTAACATATTGGTAAATTTTAGTTTATCTGGACAACCTGTTATCACCAACAAAGAGAGCAGGCCCTGAAACAATGAGACTCAGGACAGGTACATTTTGATAGGTAGGCTGAGAGTGAAGAGAAGAAGGGTCCAATATGTGGGGGTGCCCAGGAACAGAATTTATGAAATAGTAAAGGGGGTAGTTATGGGGGAGCGAGACACTTGACCAGCTTTGAAATGGGGCGGGAGGAACAGAGGAGAGGAAAAACAGACTGAGTTGGCCGAGTTTCCAAATCTGCCAGAAGCTAGCATTGCCTTTGCTAAGATACAGGAGAACAGACAGCAGTGGAAGGGGAATGTAACAGTTTTCAGGGTAATGTCTGGGATACCCTATGCTCATGGGCACCACTCCTAAGGGAACAATAAGCTCTCAAAGAGCTGTGAGACTGGATTGAGGTTCAGGAGTGGAGCAGGAGCAAGATGTAGAAAAGGGTCAGGAGTTCTCCAGATTAGGAGGAGAGGAGTAGGTCAGAGGGCCAGGAACTTCCTGTTGGGTGAACACACCCGAGTCCATCTCCTGGGGAGGCAGGGGTGCCTAGGTGCAGTACTAGTGGTGAGCATCTGTATGTGCCTCTCCATGTCCATCTGGGATCTCTGATGACCTAGGGGAAGAGAAGCATGCGAGGAAAGCCGGCAACCTCAGATGGCTCTAACCTGGCTCTGGCATGAGAAATGTGCTTATCAGCTTCTCTGCACTCTTCCCATTTCTCATCCTCTCTCTCAACATCTCTTCCTTGCTTCTTCTTGGATGGCCAAGGCAAAAGTGATAAAAGTTATGGCTTCTTTCTTTGATAAAATATAACTATTTAGTGGTACACTGGCAAATATTACTTAATTTTTAAAAAAATTAAGTGTGCAAACCCCCTTCACATTTAGTTTCATGGCTTTTTATGGTCTCTCCCTTATTTCCTGGTATGCCCAAATCTTCATGCCGATCTCTGGCTTCTTAGGTTCTATCAGGGGCAAGGGCTAAAGCTCCTCACGTTTTCTGACAACCTCTCCTGATAATCTTTCTTACTATCAAAACTTTCCTGTCCTATGTTCCACTTCCTTAGGACTTTGCTCAGTGCTATCTATTCTGATAACCTAACCCAAGCCAAGAGAAAACAGTTGACTTATAGTTTGTTGAGAGACTCAAATGTGAGAAATCAATATATACATGTGAGGTGTCAATATTATTATCAGTACATTAGCTCTCACAGGTAACAAACTGACACTTTAGTTGGGAAAGTTAGAACTTTAATCTAAATGAGTGGTTCTGTTGTGGAGAATTTAAGCATCAGGGCAGGCTGGCATGGGAAAGGAGAAGGGAGGGGAGAGACTGCAGCTTTTGGCTCTCCTCCTCTCCAGTTTTACAAGCCAGTGCCCACTTCTCTTGTGGCTGCCGCCAGTCCTATGGCCGTTCCATGTTTCGCTGCATTCAACTGAATCTGTACAAAACTTAGTTTGATCTGTAGTTAA